>NIVC01001450.1:0-265000 GCA_002269645.1 Macrostomum lignano
TGAGTAGTGAGGAAAGAATCTGAAGCGATTTTGAATCTTCTTTAGGTGTAGCATTTTTCACGTCCAGATTTAAGTGCAATCTACGCTTGAGTTCACAGTTCCGCTGCCAACACAAATACAAGGCCGAAAAAATATGCAGACCTCACAACAAGGACCACTGCATTGAAGTTACCGTCGTAACTGTTACGGAACTTCTGGTGGTCCTTGGCTCACAACAGGTCCTACAGGCGCTTTGACGATCGAGACAGATGTAAATTTAGAAACCCTATATTATATACTAACAACAGCATACAATTTTCGCTTTCTGCTTGGATTGCAAATTAGTTATTAAAGGCCATTCATGTTTATTGTGACTTGAATTTATTACAACAGTAAAAAAAAGTACGCGAAGACAGGTTGTCATGCTAGTTTCCATGTAAACTGTTCACTGTCCAACAGGCTCAGGTGTACATTAGCACCGGAGATCGCCTTAAGTGCTGCCTGAACGACTTATCTGCCTGAACACGATGATGATAGTCAGGGCCAGTCCACTGCAGCATCAGGTCGCTGATGTCGTGCAGGTTGATAAGGAACCGTGTCTCCACGGGCGCATCCGGGTTCTCCATGGAGTTGTACAGGCCGCGAATGCCGATAATCTTGGGGATGCAGGTCAGGAAGTACACCAGGTTGATCAGCACGATGGAGAGCGAGGCGGAGGTCTCCTCGCGGCTCAGCTGTGGCCGCGTGGCTGCGGCCAGCCGCCCGGATTCACAACGCGCCTGCGCTGCCGAGTGATGCTCACGATGCGGCAGGTGATCAAGACATTGACGGCCAGGCGGGCGCGATAAGCAGAATGGAGGTGTCGCCAGCCACCAGCAGGCGGTAGACCATGCCGCGTAGTAGCTGGCAGACTTGGGCTTGAACACGATGCCGCACAGGATGGAGGAGTTGTAGCCGCGCATCGGGACCGCCGTGTGGCCCATGATGACCACCATCGGCAGCGAGACCAGGATGGCCGCGGCCACGCTGGCCAGGACCCCCACGAAGGCGTGGTTCCGGGTCAGTCGGTGCGCCCACAGCGGCCAGTGGACAGTTCAGACAGCGGTCGATGGCGCCAGCCAGCAGCACAATGATGACGCACACGGCGCTGAATGCCTGGACAAAGCGCGCCGCTTTGCAGACGCCGTCGCTGTCGTTCATCAGCAAGTAGCCAGCACTGCCCCGAGTCATGAACGGGACGCCCCTGGCCGGGAAGACCCAGGCGAAGCCCACACCAAAGGACTGGACGGTGTCGCACAGGCAGAAGGCGCAGAGGTAGACGCTGAAGCGGCTCTCAGCCGCAGGCGCACGATGCAGACGTAGATGACGAGGCAGTTGCTGACCAGGCACAGGCCGAACATCAGCGGCAGGCCGTAGGCGGACAGGACGCCCAGCATGGTGGCCAGAGCGCACTGCGCGCTGCTCTGGTCGGCTCGACACTCAACCAGCAGGTCCTCCTTCGTGTCCACAAACTGCTGGTTGCTGGCGTAATTTTCAGTTGTCATGACAACATGCAGTTGGGACTACGCAGAGAGACTATATCGATAGTTGCTACCTAGTTTGAAGGCCACAAGAAACCACAAGGAAGCGTGGCCGCTCACAGGTGGGTGGAGTAGGCAGGTAAGTCAGCAGGCTAATATTGAAGGCGTTGCTGGCAGCCGATAAAGATAACAGATAACAGCCGCGCTGTTTTTCCAGCAGTCAGGCACGTCCGTAGGGTCAAGTCAGATAGCCGTGGGCTTTTAGAGGCAGAATCTGGATGGGAAACTGACCAATGAGGAGGCTGATGGGGGCTACTTTTGGTATTCATGACTTAAAAATATGAATTTATAAATGTGGTTCTTTAAAAAATTCTTACGAGAATGATTAGTGCTGTTGGTGTTCTCATTTCGCACCTACAGCAAGTCTATCGATACAAGCGTATAGTCGCAACCCCTCTCGATGCTTTGATCATAAGATAGCAACAACTGCTAACTACTTTTGTTTATCTTTGAGCACTTGTGTAGGCCAGGAAAATGGGTGCTATACCCAGCCCAGCCAGCAATTTCCACTCCTGCAGTTTCTTTATCTAGAGCTCCATGTGAAAGCAGACCATTGCGGCAGTAAGCAATAGGCATTTCGAATGAGCAAAATAAATGCTCCGTCAGTGCAAAAGATCCGGAAGCACGTTTGACCTCTATTTGATACGGCACAAAGTGATTTAAGTGCTTGGAGTGCCTCATGCAGTTGCTATGGCAGCGCAGGCTTTATTATTCTAAACACTCAAGTCTGCACGACGTGTAGGAAGAACGCGGCCTTGTCTCTGATGCATGTTGACGCATTGTTGATCTTTGCAGCTCCCCCCAAACCATTTCAAGTTTTGAGGACACAGTCAGCTTTGAATTTTCTAAAAGTAGGTCACTGAATGGGGCACAACTCGGTGGGTCTGCTTAGTGACCAGATTGCACACTGATTAGTGACCAGATTGCACACTGAAGGTGCCGACGGCGTCGGGGTGATGGCTGAATGTTAGACTGACTAGCTGAGGATGTCCAGCAGTTGATTTTTGCCGACTGTCGAGGCTTGATCAGCGAAAATAGAGAAATCCGCATCAGGGTGTCCATAGTCACCTGGTGCCACAGCTGTTGAGGGTCCAGAAGCTCCACCTGGGTAAAGGCTAGGGACCAACGAAGTCAGAACTGATGCGGACACATGTGGTCGATGTTCTGATGAAATTTGGAGACTTGGCAAGGCCGCACTGAGGCGCAGTGCTAATTGGCGCACAGGGGTGTACTGATGGGAATATGGGGAAAAATCCGACCTTCTGGCAGAATCGTCGAATATCTCGACGGTCCGGAGGGCTGGCGACTTGATTCTTGTTTGAGAAGGTGCGCAACAAAAAGTTAGCCCGTGTTCTTGAATTTCGTGTGCCTGCGTTGCTCCGTTCTGGCGCAGCAAAAAAAATTGTCAGGGGGGGGGGGCAATTTCCCCCTTCCCCTATTTGGTAGTTCGACGGGCGGAAAAATGGCTTGGCATTGCTACTGTTAGTGACCATGACCAGAATTGCACACTGATTAGTGACCAGATTGCACTGATTAGTGACCAGATTGCACAGTGATTAGTGACCAGATTGCACTGATTAGTGACCAGAATTGCACACTGATTAGTGACCAGATTACACTGATTAGTGACCAGATTGCACACTGATTAGTGACCAGATTGCACTGATTAGTGACCAGATTGCACAGTGATTAGTGACCAGATTGCACTGATTAGTGACCAGAATTGCACACTGATTAGTGACCAGATTACACTGATTAGTGACCAGATTGCACACTGATTAGTGACCAGATTGCACAGTGATTAGTGACCACATTGCACACTGATTAGTGACCAGAATTGCACACTGATTAGTGACCAGATTGCACTGATTAGTGACCAGAATTGCACACTGATTAGTGACCAGATTACACTGATTAGTGACCAGATTGCACACTGATTAGTGACCAGATTGCACAGTGATTAGTGACCAGATTGCACACTGATTAGTGACCAGATTGCACACTGATTAGTGACCAGAATTGCACACTGATTAGTGACCAGATTGCACTGATTAGTGACCAGATTGCACACTGATTAGTGACCAGATTACACTGATTAGTGACCAGATTGCACACTGATTAGTGACCAGATTGCACAGTGATTAGTGACCAGATTGCACACTGATTAGTGACCAAATTGCACTGATTAGTGACCAGATTGCACAGTGATTAGTGACCAGATTGCACACTGATTAGTGACCAAATTGCACTGATTAGTGACCAGATTGCACAGTGATTAGTGACCAAATTGCACACTGATTAGTGACCAGATTGCTTACTGATTAGTGCCCAGATTGCACACTGATCTGTGACCAGATTGCACACTGATTAGTGACCAGAATTTCAAAACGATGGCTAAACGTCATTCCTTCCAACTCGATCCCCAAAGCAACTGACACAAAAAACATTTTCCTAGCGGGAATTAACGCTTACGCACAAGTGCAACATTTCCTTAGCGCGGATTGCTCCATCGGGGAATTGTTGCAGTGAAATATACTGTGCATTAGTAACGAATTTATACACTATATATATATATATATTTAAATAAATTATGTCATTATCCATGATGATGCGGGCAGCAGTGAATGTACACCGCAGGCGGAGGCGAGACAGTCAGAGCGCAAAATTCAAATTTCAATCGGACCAACTCCACTTGATGCGCTGTAGACAGATAGACAGACAGCTGTAACAACAGCAGCAGACAGTGCGCAAGCATCCTGGCATGTTGATTAATAAAGCGCGGCACACACGTCAAAGCAGACAAAAAAATAAAGTCAGCTAAAAATACACGACAGTTATTTGCGCAATTTCTATAACCTCTGTTCTCTCGACTCTCTGTACCGTTTGTCAGAGTAAAACATTTCCAAATTTGCGCTGTTGCAATTCACTGCATATAGTCTGTTTGTCTTGAACGCTCACACAGGGTGTACAGCCGCCCTGACTTTCTAATCCTTCGGGCATGTACACTCTCCGTGGCTTGCAATCGCCCGAGAACCCCTTAGCCAATTTTTGTGCACACAAGATCCAAATGAATGCGCCTTCGACCACGGCACCGAAGCAGGGGATTGTGCGTTTACAAAACTAGGGAATGGGGGACACTAGGGGATGGGGAACACCAGGGGTGGGGGACACTAGGGGATGGGGGACACTAGGGGAAGGGGAACACCAGGGGGTGGGGGACACTAGGGAATGGGGGACACTAGGGGAAGGGGAACACCAGGGGATGGGGAACACTAGGGAATGGGGGACACTAGGGGATGGGGAACACTAGGGGATGGGGGACACTAGGGGATGGGGAACACCAGGGGGTGGGGGACACTAGGGAATGGGGGACACTAGGGGATGGGGGACACTAGGGGATGGGGGACACTAGGGGAAGGGGAACACCAGGGGATGGGGAACACTAGGGAATGGGGGACACTAGGGATGGGGAACACTAGGGGATGGGAAACACCAGGGGATGGGGAACACTAGGGGATGGGGAACACTAGGGGATAGGAAACACCAGGGGATGGGGAACACTAGGGAATGGGGAACACTAGGGGATGGGGAACACTAGGGGATGGGAAACACCAGGGGATGGGGAACACTAGGGGATGGGAAACACCAGGGGATGGGGAACACTAGGGAATGGGGAACACTAGGGGATGGGAAACACCAGGGGATGGGGAACACCAGGGGATGGGGAACACCAGGGGATGGGGAAAACTCGGGGATGGGGAACACTCGGGGATGGGGACACTAGGGAAAGGGGAACACAAGGGGATGGGGGACACTAGGGGATGGGGACACTAGGGATGGGGACACTAGGGGATGGGGACACTAGGGGATGGGGAACACTAGGGGAAGGGGGACACTAGAGGGTGGGGGACACTAGGGGATGGGGGACACTAGGGAATGGGGAACACTAGGGGAAGGGGGACACTAGGGGATGGGGACACTAGGGAATGGGGAACACTAGGGAAAGGGGGACACTAGGGGGTGGGGAACACTAGGGGATGGGGAACACTAGGGGAAGGGGGACACTAGAGGGTGGGGGACACTAGGGGATGGGGGACACTAGGGAATGAGGAACACTAGGGGATGGGGACACTAGGGGATGAGGGGACACTCGAGGGTGGGGAACACTAGGGGAAGGGGAACACAAGGGGATGGGGACACTAGGGGAAGGGGGACACTCGAGGGTGGGGAACACTAGGGGATGGGGGACACTCGAGGGTGGGGAACACTAGGGGATGGGGGACACTAGGGGATGGGGACACTAGGGGATGGGGACACTAGGGAATGGGGAACACTAGGGGAAGGGGAACACTAGGGAAGGGGAACACAAGGGGATGGGGACACTAGGGGATGGGGACACTAGGGGAAGGGGAACACAAGGGGATGGGGATACTAGGGGATGGGGAACACTAGGGATGGGGATACTAGGGGATGGGGACACTAGGGGATGGGGAACACCAGGGGATGGGGGACACTAGGGGATGGGGGACACTAGGGGGAAGGGGAACACAAGGGGATGGGGGACACTAGGGGAAGGGGAACACCAGGGGATGGGGGACACTAGGGGATGGGGGACACTAGGGGAAGGGGAACACAAGGGGGTGGGGGACACTAGGGGAAGGGGAACACCCCTCCCCATGCACAGTCTCATTGTGGAGCAAATTTGAAAATGACTTTATCTAACAAATGATACTTGACAGCAAACACTTACTGCATGCCGCAGATTAAAAGTAGCAGAGAGCAAAAAACAAACAAAAAGCCAAGAAACGGAGCAAAAGAAAAAAAGCATTATTGGACAAAAACTTCGACGGAGATGCAAATTAACAGGAAATTAGATTTCTACAATTATAGCAAGCGCAGATGGGAAAAAGCTACCACAGAACCGCAAGTTTAAAGCAAAATGGATAACGCACAAACGCACAAACACGATGCACTGTTAATATCGAGACAATCTGCAGGTGGGGCTGGATTATCATTTCTTCTTGCTCAGAGCGATGGTGCCGATGTCCAGCCGCACCTTCTGCCGCTCCTTCGGCGCCTCAACGTTCATCACGAAGCTGCGAGGTCGGAATTTTGATTTTCCAGCTGCTGAGCACCAAACAGCAAATTATGAATAGTGAAATCACTGTTTCACTTACCTTTTGAACTGCTCCACAACTGGGTCCACCTCTTCTCCCTCGCAGCTGCCAAGGCGCGGTTTGAATACTTCCTCTGCCACAGGGGTAAGCAAATGCACTGCTGTTTGTCATGGGATTAATGATAATGAAGTACGCAAATCTAATTCCTACCTGCACCCAGTCCACCTGTACCCAGCCTCCCTGCACCCAGCCTCCCTGCACCCAGTCCACCTGCACCCAGCCTCTCTGCACCCAGCCTCCCCTGCATCCAGCATCTCACAAAAATCTAAGCCCTGCACCCAAATGCCCCAACCCTTCACCCAAATGTCCCAACCCTGCACCCAAATGCCCCAACCCTGCACCCAAATGTCCTAACCCTGCACCCAAATGCCCCAACCCTGCACCCAAATGTCCTAACCCTGCACCTAAATGTCCCAACCCTGCACCCAAATGTTCCGACCCTGCACCCAAATGAAATGCCCCAACCCTGCACCCAAATGCCCCAACCCTGCACCCAAATGTTCCGACCCTGCACCCAAATGAAATGCCCCAACCCTGCACCCAAATGCCCCAACCCTGCACCCAAATGTCCCAACCCTGCACCCAAATGTCCCAATCCTGCACCCAAATGTCCCAACCCTGCACTCAAATGTCCCAACCCTGCACTCACCAATATCTTCTCTAGCGGGTCCGTTTCTACTGCCAGTTGCTGTCTGTCGATGCTGCTGCTGCTGATGTTGTCTCTGTTGCTGCGGCTGCTTGCCGCGATGCTGGTAGCCCAGCTGATGGCGCTGCTGGGGTCTGAATTGCAGTGGCTGCTGCTGCTGCTGCTGCTGCTGCTGCAGCTGCTGCTGCATTGAACCGCCTATTGCCGCTGGTGACGGTGCAAAGTTCTTGGTTCTACCAAAGCTGTACACATGCTGCTGTTGCTGTTGCCTTGTCTGCTGGTGCGCCTGCTGCCGACTCGAGCTGACTATGGTGCGGGTCTGCCTGACCTGCCTGGAATATTGCTGCTGCTGCTGCTGAGGAGGATGGTTACTGAAGTACTGCTGATGCGGCTGCTGCTGGTAGTGCTGGTAGCTATTGCTCTGGTGCCGACTCTTGGCTCCAATGGCTCCGTTAGCAACGGTTGCTAGGGGCTGCTGCTGCTGCTGCTGCTGCTGATTTGCACCGATTGGCGGAGCTGCGGCGGAGGCGGCGGGGTGGGCAAAGCCGCGAGGCCTCGCGCCGATGGAGCAGCCGTACTTGCTGCTGCCGTTGCTGCTGGGAGCTGCAGGCTTGCGTGATGGCTGGCTGGCCGCCTCCTGCCGCTGCTGACTGGAGGCCGCCGCCGCAGACTTGGGCGCCTCTGCCGGCTGCTCCGGCACCGCCTTGGACCGCGGGGTCTCCACTGGAACGTCGGCGCTAGGCGCCGGAGATTCGGCCGCCTCATCGACATCCGCAGCCTCCAGACAGTTCGAGGATTTCGCATTCGGCTTCTTAGCGGCCGCCTTTTTGGCCTTCTGCCTGGCCTTCTTGGCCTCCCGCTTGGCCGCCGTAGAGGTCGCCGGCTCGCCCTCGATGAACTTCACCAGCTCGTCGATGTCGCCGCCTTCGGCCGCCGGCTGCGGCTGCTGCTGCGCGGCCTCTTGCCGCTGCTGCTGCAGCTCCTTCTTGCGCTTTAGCTTCTGCCGCAGCTGCTCGCGCTTCTCGTAGAATTTCGGCGGCACGGCCGGTTGCTGGCCAGCCGGGGTGCCGCCCGCGTGCCCGAACACCTCGCAGTAGCAGCAGTCGCAGAACTTCGAATTCGGCGATGTTGACAACGGCGTGATTGCGCCGACCTCTAAAGACCGCGACCCGCCCGAAGGCGACAGAGAAACTCCGCGACGCCCACCGCCACCGTCGCCGCGACTGGAGGCGACATTCGCTGCCGCCGACTCGATGACCGCCGAGGCCACCGAAGCCGCGGCGGCGTTGCGCGACTCTGCGCCGCTGCCTTCGCCATCGCCGCTGCCGCCACCGCGCCTCAACCGGCGTCTCTGCCGCGCCCGCCCGCGCTGGTCGGCCATGACAGCGGCGGCGGCGGCCTCGAAATTCGACCCGGATCGCGACGAACCCGTAGACGAAGAAGTGGAGTAGAAGGACGAGTCGGATAGCGACAGCCGGTCAGGCGAATCGGCCGGAGACGACGACGCCGAGGAGCCGCCGGACGCCGAGTCCGCGCCGCTGCCGCAGCGACAGGAGCCCCGCGAGCCGGCGGAGCAGCCGCGCTGCTGCTCCCGCTGCTCCTGCTGCCGCCGCCTGCGCCTCCGCCTTTGCCGCCGCTCCGCTTCGACCTCGGCTTCGAGATCCTCAGCGTCGACGAAGCCGGGCCGCATGCCGCAGGTCACGTAGTGAGAGAATGAGCACACCGAGCAGGCGCACAGGGTGCGACGGCACTTCATGCATGTGTACGAGGACGCCGCCGTGCCATCCAAGCCGCTGGTTGACGCAGTAGATGAGGCTGAAGATGCTGCCGCTGCTGGCGACTGGCTGCCGCCGGCCGGACTGGCGCCGTTTAACTGACCGCCTGATGGAGGGGGAGAGAGCGAGGGTTCAGTAGTGGGACAGTAGGGTCTTCTGGTGGTAGATCAGTAGCATCAGATGGAATATCAAAGTAGTTAAGATTTTTAGGACACATGGATCAGATCAGAGCAGTCAGTGGGATCAGAGTAGTCAGTGGGATCAGACCAGTGGGACCAGAGGTCGGTGGCAGCTCACCCTGGCTGACGTGCATCTTATACAGCTGGCGCATGAGAGACTCGTCGGACAGCAGGTCCTCGGCCAGGCCAAGGCAGGCGGCAGCGGTGGGCGGCGGACAGTTCCTCTCCTGCCAGGTGTCAAGCAGCTGCTGTGCCTTGCGCCACCGCTTGGCCACCTCAGACATCGCCGAGTCCAGCTCGAGGAATCGCTTCAACGGCGACGGAGTCTCGCGTTCGTCTGGCAGCGGCTTGAGCCGCTCCATGAGCACGCAGTGCACCGCGCGCATCTGGTCACAGCAGTACACCAGCGAGTGGAACCAGTGCTGGCACAGCAGCTCCCAGGACAGGTCCATCTCTGACAGGTGCGTCGCCTCTAGTGTGCGAATCACCTCTGACTGACGCTTTGCTGTCCGGCGGAGGCGCTCGAACTCGCGGCATATGGCCAGCACGAAGGCGCGGCAGTGCTCTCGCTTGCCCAGCCCCGTGTCCTTCAGCTGCGCCAGCAGCCGGTTCTGCGCGTCTTGCACCTGGCGGTTGAGGAAAGGGCTGGCTGAGCGATTGGAGTGTATGGGTCATGGGGGAGAAAAAGGGGAATTGAATAATATAGGGGATGGGATTGGGGAACACTAGGGGATGGGGATTGGGGAACACTAGGGGATGGGGATTGGGAACACTAAGGGATGGGGATTGGGGAACACTAGGGGATGGGGATTGGGGGACATTAGGGGATGGGGATTGGGGAACATTAGGGGATGGGGATTGGGGAACATTAGGGGATGGGGATTGGGGAACATTAGGGGATGGGGATTGGGGAACACTAGGGGATGGGGATTGGGGGACATTAGGGGATGGGGATTGGGGAACATTAGGGGATGGGGATTGGGGAACATTAGGGGATGGGGATTGGGGAACATTAGGGGATGGGGATTGGGGGACACTAGGGGATTGGGATTTGGGAACACTAAGGGATGGGGATTGGGGAACACTAGGGGATGGGGATTGGGGGACATTAGGGGATGGGGATTGGGGAACACTAGGGGATGGGGATTGGGGAACACTAAGGGATGGGGATTTGGGAACTTTAGGGGATGGGGATTGGGGAACACTAGGGGATGGCAAGAAGCAGCTACCTGCTGCCGGCCCACATCCTCGAGCGCATTGTACAGAGCTCCGGGGTCCCGATCGACCAGCCAGTCGGCCATCCGCGCCAGCTTGGGATCCGGGGTTGCCGGCTGCTGCAGCTGCTGATCCGCGCAGTCGCCGCCGCTGCTCAGCGCTCGAAGGCTTCGCTGCACCCTGGCGGCAACGGTGGCCACCCGCCTCCGGCCGGCGCTCCCGGCGGCGCTGGCCGCCCGGCAGACACGGCAGTCGCAGGGCGCGTCCGTTTGGTCGGCGGGGGCTTCCAGCTCGTCGGTCGGGGTGGTCGACTTTTCCGCGGCCGTTGCAGAGGCCGGCGGAGGCGGTGGAGGAGGCGGAGGCGGTGGCGGCCGGGCGGGATCGGCGGCCGGATCCGGGCCGCTCATGACGATCGCTCAGCCGGCGTCAAGCGGAGGGCGGCTGAGTGGCGACGATGGCAGAATGGCCGATTGGATGACGCCACGGTTCAGGTCCTGGCGGATGGCTGTTGGACCTGAAAGATGCGGGCGTGTTTTATTATTTTAAAGAGCCCTGAGACTCCTATGGTAGTTAAATATACATGCGGTTACTATTAGAAACATAAAAAAGTGTTTTAATGCCCTTGGGATCATGCTTGGGAGCGATCTTGGGAATCACCCAGCCGTTTCTATTGGCAACACACCCATGTACGTCGCTATTCGACAGAATAGTAGTCACGTGACTGCTCTCAGCCAATAGCGACTTACACATGTGTTACCAATAGAAACAGCCGGGCGATTCCCAAGGTTGCGCATCATGTATGTTTGGGATGGATGAATGCTTCAAAGTTGAATTTCTTAAACTTGGGGATTAAAGCTTAAGAATCTTTCTAAAGGTCAGTGCAAAAGGACCTTAATAAAAATAGGAAGGTCTTCCTATCTTTCTTAGATCTACTTTCATTTTTCAATAGCTTTATTCAGATTGAGCTCTAAGGTAGAAATGTTAATCTATATAATCTGTATAGACCCTATTGAAATGATGGCTTTAGTAAACTTGTTACACAAAGCATTTAGCTAGGGTAGATGTCATGTAATAAAGAAGTGTTAGGAGCAGGCCTAATTTCTTAATTGGTTGCTGCAGGGTGACAATGCTTTTCCATCAGTTGAACTTGTTTGTCTATTGGTTAGACAGATGGAGGAGTATAAAAGGTGAAACTTAACGATTGCATAGACTAAATTTGTAAATCTCCATCTTTGATACTCTCACCAACTGCTGCTACTGCCTGTACGCATATTATTTATTTTTGCTCACCTATTTACCTCCTTTCTCTGTGCCCATCTGCCTATTTATGCTTATTTATGCTGACCTTTTTTGCTTATTGCCCACATTGCTTGTCTCTATTTGCCTTAATATGTCTAACAATCCTATGGAGCAGACAGGCTTTGCTACTTTGCTTTACAGGCCTACACAGCCACTGCATAAGGCACTGCACCAGCTCAGCTTTGCCCACAAAGCACCCTTGACAAGGCGATTAAACAAGCAGCATGGAAAAGCAGCATCCAGATTGACTGGCAATGACTCTGCTAGTAGATGACACTGGCCGCCGTCCATGACTTGCTGGATGAGTAGCTCTCTATGGAAAAGCAGCATCCAGATTGACTGGCAATGACTCTGCTAGTAGATGACACTGGCCGCCGTCCATGACTTGCTGGATGAGTAGCTCTCTATGGAAAAGCAGCATCCAGATTGACTGGCAATGACTCTGCTAGTAGATGACACTGGCCGCCGTCCATGACTTGCTGAATGAGTAGCTCTCTATGGAAAAGCAGCATCCAGATTGACTGGCAATGACTCTGCTAGTAGATGACACTGGCCGCCGTCCATGACTTGCTGGATGAGTAGCTCTCTATGGAAAAACAGCATCCAGATTGACTGGCAATGACTCTGCTAGTAGATGACACTGGCCGCCGTCCATGACTTGCTGGATGAGTAGCTCTCTATGGAAAAGCAGCATCCAGATTGACTGGCAATGACTCTGCTAGTAGATGACACTGGCCGCCGTCCATGACTTGCTGGATGAGTAGCTCTCTATGGAAAAACAGCATCCAGATTGACTGGCAATGACTCTGCTAGTAGATGACACTGGCCGCCGTCCATGACTTGCTGGATGAGTAGCTCTCTATGGAAAAACAGCATCCAGATTGACTGGCAATGACTCTGCTAGTAGATGACACTGGCCGCCGTCCATGACTTGCTGGATGAGTAGCTCTCTGGGAAGTAGAAGAATGCGTCTAGCAGGGAGGATGGCCCCAACCAGCCTAGGAGGCCAGCTACCTAAAGGAAGGCTTGATCCTTTGCCTCTAAGCCTTCTGGGAAGTGGCCATTGAAAAGTGACCTGAGCAGTTGCACTTTGATGGCAATCAAGTGCAAGTGCTAAGCTGGTCTCCTAGTTTTACCTCAGCCCTAGATTGTCTTAAGACTGCCTAGCCAACCAAGGAGACCATGCCCTAGGCCATCATGGATGCCACCAATGATGACCAATGGTGATCCAGATTTGTACAATGCATGGCTCTTCTATGCATGTGGTAGTTGGAGCTACGTTGCTCCTTTTTTAACTTTTTCTATTACTTATTCTAAAAATTTTTTTGACTTATAGCTTTTCTACTTTAATTAATTTACCTAGCACTACAGCTCTATCTATCATCCCACTTTCATAATTAGCTCTAACTGAACTTTATTTAACTGCAACATTTAGCTCCTCTATTTTTGTTAATCAATAAGCCATAGCATTGCCTTAAATTACTTTGCCCATAGTAAGGCATAAAACTCGAAACTCAAAATAGCTCTGATGATAAATAGTCTAACATGTCAATTACAATGGTGGCAGAGTTATGTTATTCTTAATGAACATATAAGAATATCAATACGTATATATCAAATTGATATCAAAGGCCCTAAACAAACATGCTGACTGCTTAACTATGACTTTAACTACCTTTCCCTTGGAGTTAAGGACCTTGGCAGATGGAGCATCTAGGCAGATTTTATCAGTTTATTGAATTAGATTTTTTGCTTGAAAGGCATGAACTTAAGTATAGGTAATAAGTTAGATTAACCAAACCTGACTGATCAATACATTTTACTCAATTTGTTCCCAATTCACTTTATTCATATTCTTTCTAGTTTATAGAATACTTTATTAAAAAATAATTCTATATAAGGGCCTAGTTTCATTTTCAATGTTGAATTTTAATCAAGATGATTAAAAATTAGTTGTGGTTATTTTTATTGCTAAGCCATAAATATAGCCCAAATACTAATTCTTATAGCTGGCCATAAAATGTTAAAAGTTATTACTATGGCTAAGCTTTAAATATAACAGATTTGTCTATTTATATAGCTGAGCCATATAAAATAAATTTGCTATTTGTACCTAAGTAGTTTTGTACCAAAATGTCACTGATGTTAGATTTGTGCTATATATTCTTGCCATTAAAGACAAAAACAGCAAAAGGGCCATTCCATATAATTATGGTTGTAACATGACAGGCTATTTTTACTTATAAAATGAAATCTAATAATAGAATATACTAAACCAATATTTTGAATAAAGGATTATTTTGTCAAGAATATATTATATAGTTTAATATAGATATCATCATTAATATAGATGCTATTAAACCTTGAATGGCACTTATGGTCATAACAACAGGATTTTTGACACAGAAACTAAAAGATAAAAGTCTTATACCATTTTTCATTTTTGATATTTTGCAATACATTTTTTAAATTTGACTAAGAACATCTTTTGAAATCATATTCTTTTATTAGAATATATAAACTCATAAAGGCAACAAAGATACAAAAGAAAAGGCAGCCTTATGGTTATAACATTATGGTTGTAACATATTTTTTTCTGTCAATTCAGTAACTTTGAGGTATTAATATATTAAAAATATAATAGATTATATGGTTGCTAATTTTTTATTTGATTATGCAAGTACTATAATTTTATCTATAGTTTGTTAAAGCTTTCTATTTGTTTTTAAAAGGTACACAAAGTTAATGATGTATTTTGCTTAGAAAAATGTCCAAAATTTTCCAAAAATGACTTTTTGCCAATTGATAATATACTAATCCAACATTTTACCATTTAATATATTCTTAGATTGTATATATTACACACTTAGAACATTTGGCAAAAAAATGGCTGATAAGGCAATGGTAAGCAAAAATATTGACTTTTTTCTATTTTCCAAATATGTCCATCTTATCTGGAATGAGCCAAAATGGAAGCTGTTACTTTTGGCTTAAGAACCAAAGACCAAGGATGCAATAACTGCTGTCATTGTGAAACTAAAGGACTTTTTAGAAAGATGTTTTCACTTTGACATTCCCAGAGGCCAAGATTTAGATTTGCATATACTATACTCTGCATACTTTTTGGCACAAGATAACAACTTAGAAGTTTCCAATTAGTCCTGAAGAGCAATAGTAGTAGGCATTAAAACTTTTGCAGTAGATGGTTTATTCTAATTTGGAAGAAAAATACTTCAAAATTTGTAACAGTCATTTCCATTTTGTTGCAGTCCATTGTGTATTACATTTTGGACAACTGGCATAGTATCTGCCATTAGTAGGTTTGAAGGCTTGATGGCTAAAGAGATGTCAGTGTGTAACAAGGCAAACAACCAATTGGAGTCCCTCAATCAAAATATCAAATCTATTTTCTAGAAAAATGCTCCCCTTATATTGTGCATAACATTGCTTAAGACTTTGCTTATATACTATACTATACTACTATACTATACTATACTACTATATACTATACTACTATACTATACTACTATATGAACATTGCTTATATACCAAATGTGACAACAGAGCTATCTAAATGATTCAGAAACACCTATCCAAATGATTCAAAAGTGCCTATCTAATTCTTTTGCCTAAGGGAGTCCCAAGGAACATTATTAGCTATTAATAAAGGTTAGATAGGGTTGAAATCTTTGGGCTAGATCAGGAATGGGAATATTTTTTCGGCATTCGTTCGTCTTACAATGCCTGCTATACATTTCAATGGGATGGCCCCCATTCATTTTACGATGCCCATAGAAAGCATATGGCATAGGCATGATGATAAAGTTTCTGTATAATTTTTGTTTTATGGCTATACACGTATTTTGTATTTCGTATACTTGACGGATTGTTGTTCATTAATGAAAGTCAAGCTACATTTTCTGTTTCGTTTTACGATGCCTTTGGTGTAATTCAGTCCATTATGGGCATCGCAAAATGAAAGTGAAGGGCAGTTTACTTTGGGTCTTTAAATTGGTTTACCGCTTTTGTCTCCTCTTCTTTATCAATTCACAGGACTCTTTGTGTAATGTATGAGTTCGAGTCCAAGAGTGCCGTCTGTTGAACTTACTTGACTGTTCTTTTCAAGCATTACAAATTACAAAACTCATTAACTTCTATGTTGTTCAATATTTACTAGCCAGCTATTATATCCGTTTCGTTTCACGATGCCCTAGATGTTGTAATTATTCATAAGGCATCGTAAAACGAAACGGATTATAATGAAGCTCGAGCCATTAGCTTCAGTTGCTAATGAGGGCGGATACAATATTAAAGTGCGTGAGTCGTGACATTTCCGTGGAAATATAGTCAGAAGTACAAACCAACTGTGTGACTAAAATTAAGACCTCTGAAACACTGCATTTTTCCGTTGTAAAATATACATTTTTAAAGCCTTCTTGCTTATTTAACATGGGCATCGTAAGACAAAACAGATACAATTTTGGGCAACGTAAAACAAAAGAATGCCATTTTTTCTTGGGATCAAGATCTAGATTTAGGAATTAAGATCATGTCTTTTAGTATATTGTAGTTTGTAAGTCCATATAAAGTTAAACAAAATTGATGAAAAGTTTTGTAACCGACAAACCCCTAGTGCCATTTATGTTGCGGGAATGTTGTACAAATGTTGACGCGCAACAAGTGGTAAACGTTGCTAGAAGCGACCGTTTGTCGCGCAAAACAACGTTGCAGAATGGTTGACGCATCAACATTGCAAAATCAACATACATCAACATCTGTGCAACATGTAGTCGTCGTGTCTACTATTAGTAGTATCTAATGTATGTGTATTATTCTATATACTACATATATTTCGTATCACTTTCATTCTATAATATACGACGACTCTACTATTACACTTGCTTATGTCTTTCTTTCGCATGCCATGCATTAATTTTGGATTGTTGTTAAGGAACTTCTACCGGTAGTAACACTGACTACATAGTAAAAAATCTGTAGCTTGCACACAGGTTCAAAAATCGAGACTCCTACATCTTGAAATAATACGAAAATACGGCCATGACTTAGCATTTGCTAAAAAGAATAAGTAAAATAGCAAAAAACGTTTCGATTTAAAGGTCTGCGAAGATTAGCTAATGAGCACCATTAATTTTTTTTTGTTTTATCGTAAACACATCAGATCAGACGGTTACCATTATAGTAGGTCAAGAAAGCAATAAAAATATTTACTACATTAGATGCGCATGATGTGTATCTTTGTGTGTGACTGCAAGCTGCAACCTGCAGTGTTTCTTTTAATGAATAAAAAAGTTAGCAGGAAAATAAGAGATTCGCAAAACTATTATTAATGGCAACTGCTATTTGCATGCTGGCAAAACAGACATGTCGTTCAGAAAAGATGCAAAGATAACTAGAGATCTGATGGCGATGATTAAAAACAGCTATAGCCTCCAAAGAGATTCACCTAACCTAGAGCGAGTCTATACTGATCTTTGTTCTTAGAACTTAGAACAACTAGTTTTATTAAGCCACCAATCCCGTGAAGTCTGAACTCCTATTTACTCAAAGTTGAGTAAGTGTACAACCGTCAACGTTGATGACTTCAAATCGTTGGCCGCCATTGTCATTATCTTCGCTGCTGTCGTGAGCGCCCTCGTCGTCAGAACTGCTGTCGCTCTCGCCACTTGCATCGCCGTCAGTGTTCATGTCTGCGCCGTCACCTCCGCTTTGCCGAGTGCTCCTTGGGCCTGCAGCCGAGTTCCGAAGTTCTCCAGTCGGACGCTGTGCGGACTGCTGTGAGCACCTTTTTCGGCGGAACCGAGTGCCTGAGTGGCGCAGATGTTCGCCCACCGCGGATTCAATGGCCTCGCCTTTGGCGTCTTTGTGAACACTCCACACGACGTCTAAAAGTAGGTAAATACTGCCCATTAGTTTTGCTTACCCAAAGTAGATTAGTATCTAGATATGGACGTACAGAATTGATATATATTTAACTAAGCAGCTTAAATACACATTTTATCATAGAAGAGACAAAATCCTAAGCACCATTATGTTGCTTACTTTTGATAAAAGGCAGCAGGCCAGTTGACTCAAAGCAATACTTGGAAACGCCAGAACGCTTGGCACCACGGAGACTGAACTGATGAGCAAGCTTGTCATCCATGATGTGGTATAAGATATTAGCGACGGACTTCATTAGAGTTTTGCTGGTAAGCCGCTTGAAGAACAGAAACTGAAATGTGTGGAATGAATTCGAATGGTAGACTAGAAATTGAATTAATAAACTACAAGACATTACACATTAATAGTCATGTCTTGTAATGTGTTATATTCTCTCATAAAATACATGCGGCAGTTAAGCGGCATCCAGTCGCTTTTGTAAATCGTGCAATGATAAAAATCATACAAAATACTAGCACTCACTGCATCATTTAAGCAGCCTCGATCACTTGTATTGGCATTAAAAGAATGTTGACAGTTTTTTTGTGGGGCACATATAGTGTTCTGAACTATAGATCTTATACAAAAAATCTATGATTTGCAACACTTTTTATTTATAGTTGAAATTTGCTCTTTAATCATTTCTAAGTCTATTTTACATCCAAAATGCAAAAAAACTTATTGATATTTGCAATCTACACTTTAATCTTTATTTTGGCAGTCTTAGTCTTACTTCTTATAATAAAGGAATGTTTAGACAAACATTTTATGATATAGAGCAATAGGCCTAATATAGATATATAAATAGACTATACCAAATGGTATATAATTGAGGCAAACTTGAACTAAAAATAGTTAGTATATATATATATATATATATATATATATATAATCATATTTATACCAACAACATGAGTTTGTATTATATTTATATTATAGGGCCTAGCAACATATTATACTAACTAACCTTAAGTATTAGGCCTATACTAACAAATGTTTGGCCTAAATAAGGCTAAGCATAACATAATCAAAATACTTTATATATTAGATAAGCATAAAAAATATATATTAGAAACAGAGTTTCATTGCATTATTATTTACCTACAACAACTGTGTCTTCACTTAGAGTAGGTGCAGAAGCAGATGGCCCAGACAAAAATACAATATTAGATGCTAGACCACTAAGGGCCTGGTCCTGATTATTTGCAACTTCAGGTTCAACTTGATCTTTGTCTATCTCTTGGGTAGTTTTGCAAGTTACAATCAAGTAAACAAAAAAAGCTATGGTTGTAATCCCAGGAGCAAACAAAAAAACTGGCATTCCCAACTTAATATAGTAGCCAGGCTAAGGCCTAGGCAATAATATTTTTATGTTCTTTAAGTTTAAATTCAAGGGCTAGTGTAGTAGGAAGAGCTTTGCAACAACAGATTTTTATCTAATTAATTTTAGTTACGTTTTTGTATTCTAGGCCTTCGACTTATGCCAACTTTAAAGCTAAGCAAACATGCAATAAACCAAATAAAAAGCTAAACAAAAAGTCAAATAGAAAGTTAGGTAAACAGTAGGCCTAAATAGCAACGATTTTTTTTGCAGCTAGAAATCCGTGTCGATGTGCCTGACGGTAGAAATTAAATCAAGTTGGTTAGTAAAAACTGTAGCAGCTACATTTAACAAATCTTTACGTATACATTAAAGAAACAGATTCTTCTGAATTAGAATTACATAAATGAATAACTCCGTACAATTTTAATTTAAGGAGCTCCCGAATCTAAACGAGTTGCAATAATTCAATTGCCAGAAATTCACACATTTGAAATCTTTTTCTATATCAATGTTCCTGCAACAATTCAGCAACATTTTTATGTCAACGTTGATGCCAAGCGCGCGCTGTCAACAACGTCAATGTTGCAGCAACTAAAGATGGCACTAGGGGAAAGTAATAATATAATGAATACAAATTAAAACAAAATGCATTCAAGTAATCACTAATTCTTTTTTATAAATTTTTATTCAAAAGACTTGTTCCCAATTCTCATGTTTTTTAGGGTTAGGATCTTGGTCCCATGGGAATCTAATTTTCATTGGGATCCCAAATAGTGGCAAATCTAAAATTTCATTTAAAGGGGACAGTCTAAGTTTGGGGCGCCAACATGAGTATGAGAGGCACCAATTTTAAGCTAGAGGTATAAAAAATGCATGTAGGGGCAAAAAATCAAGTTTAAAGGGCACAAATAAAGGGCACAATATGTTCTATCAAGCTGTTTTGAGGGGAAGCCTAAATCTGTGCCTAATCCCACAACTTTGGGATTGGGATTGAGATCATATCTAATTCTAACCTCTACTAGCAATTAAAGCCATTTGCTTTTTCTTGTTCTATTTTTCTCTTTGACTTTGGCTTTATTTTTGTTTCTTTCTGCTTTTATTTTTAATAGCCATGGTATATCATTGATATTATTGGTCATTGACTATTTAATTCTTGGCAGTGCTTATCCCCACGGTACCGTAGGAATAATTTCTGTCTTATTCCAACGGTACCGTGCGAATAATTTTCTGCTTATCCGCACGGCACACTGAGGAGATGGCTGCCCTATCTTTTATATATGTGCCGTGGGAATAATTTTCTGCTTATCCGCACGGCACACTGACGAGATAGTTGCCCTATCTTCTACAAAGTAGTAGTAGTAGCAAGAGAATTTGGCTCAGGCAATTAGCCTGTTTGGCCAATATATTATAGAGCTATGTATTTGGCTCTATAAGCCGACGTGGGGGAAGTTCAGTACATACGATTTGAGTGCAGTATAACAACATAACTTGGCTTGAACATTTGTTCTAAAGAAATAAAGATTTAACGACTTTTCTATGAGAAAGAATTTTTTTGTGTAGTAACAAATGATTTAAATTAAATTAACTCTAAGAATTGTTTATTATTTAAATTTATTGTATCCTCAGTTCAAATTCCCTTTCAATAAGCTATAAACTATTCACGCACAGCATATATATGTAGCAGATAGGGCAGCTAGTTAAGCAGAGGGAATAAAACAGAGGACGTGTAGGCAGCTATCTCGTCAGTGTGCCGTGCAGATAAGCAGAAAATTATTCCCACGGCATATGTATAAGATAGGGCAGCTATCTCCTTAGTGTGCCGTGCGGATAAGCAGAAAATTATTCGCACGGTACCGTTGGAATAAGACAGAAATTATTCCTACGGTACCGTGGGGATAAGCACTGCCTTAATTCTTATAGTTAATTATATTATATATTATAATAAGATAGGCCTAAAGATACAAATTATAGCAATTTTTTCATTTCTTTAGGAACTACTTTATCTTGGCCTAATTGATATTGAATTCGAATATGTGTAAAATAAAAAAGCAAATTTATTATTTAGTAGCTATTAATGTTCACTAGAGGTTAAAATTGATAAATTTGTAGCCATTTTTACATCTAGAATAACTTTGTTTTTCAACTTGGCCTAGGCTAAGTCTTAGGCTAAGACTAAGAGAAATAAAGCAAATCTTTCTTTTTAAAAAAATCAATAGGGCTTACTGCTTAGGGGCCTATAATTTCAATTTTTATTATATAGGGTAGATCTCTAGAGGGGCATAACCCAGCAGTCTAGTGCAAGCTCTGGTATGTCAGTGACCTAGGCTTAATTCCAAGTGTAGTCATATTAATTTGGGGCTGAATTGGAATCTCGGCTTGCCTCTGCTTGTGCAAGTAATGGCCTTAAGAGCCAACCCTTTAAGCTGCAATGAAGTGTACATGCCTAACAATAAAATAAATTTAGGGCCACTGTACACTCCTGTGTGACTGTGAGTGTGCCTATATATGTATCTGCATGCTTGTATGGCTACTCAGGGGAGTTGGTAAAATGGGCAGTAATGCCTCTCGTTGGTTGTAGTAGGCCTATCTCTTTTAATCTCTATGCCTTACAAGTGCGCCAGGGTGCACACAACCTTCCCTGCCTCTAGCCTAATAAAAATAAAAGGGTAAGATCTCATCAACCGAACAAGGGATCTTCAAAACCGAACATGCAAGTGACTTTCGTTTTTAATGTCCCATGGGGAATATATTTCAAAAGTATATAAAAGTGACATCATTTGGAAGAAAGAAGACATTCTCATCTACAAAATGAGATAAAGTTTTGACAATCTACTCAATAGATACTCGAGAAAATTTTAAATTAGCATTATTGATTGAAGCAGATTAAAGAAATTTTAACCGTCTTCTTTCCAGACAATTTTAAATCTTTTGGCGAAAACGCGATCAAAATCGGTGAAGAATTGCTCGCTCTAGAGCGTTATGGACATTCATTCAAGCATACAAATATTAGAGATTTAGTATATTTAGATAGAAATTATGAAAGAAATACACGTTTCGGAGTTATTTCTTGATAATGATTTGGGATGTCTGTAAAAGAATTGATGATTGATTGATCTACAGACCGACAATTTTTAAACTGTAATGAAATTGTAGTTTGGATTTTAAATATTGTGATTTCTTTAGAATTTCTTAGTTTTATATTGTATTTATATTATTTTCCACTCCTGTCCCTCATTCCGTAATTGTAGTAGTATATTCGTAGGTTATCTACTTATTTTGTTATTATTTAGTTTATAAGAAATATATTTAAATTAGAAAGAGCGTCGCGCTGGGACGGTTCGGTCAACTCGGGCTACTGGGTCGTGAGTCACAACGTAGCTTAGCGTCTTAACACTTAATAACAGCATTCATTAGCATCATATTTTAGCATTAGAGCCTTAGGTTTATCCGATTTAGTATTCTACTAGCAATCTTCGCCCCCCGTTGGGGGACATCTGTATAGAATCTCTGTTCTCTACAAGTAACAAAAAGACAGCCAAACAAAGCCTTCACAAAGACAACAGACAAACTGCTCAAATAAAGTGTAATGCAAAAAGAAATCATCCCAAGACAGCAAGCATCCCCCAGATAGCAAGCATCCCCTAGATTGCAAGCATCCCCCAGATAGCAAGCATCCCCTAGATTGCAAGCATCCCCCAGATAGTAAGCATCCACCAGACAATAAGTAGCTAGTGCAACAATTTCCTTAGCTCTATAGTGGCTCCTTTAAAATTGGCATGACGCTTACTTTTACGTTTGAAATTGTGTATCTTTTATGTTTGACATGGTGGCTCTTTTATGTTTGACATGGTGGCTCTTTTATGTTTGACCTGGTGGCACCTCAATGTAATGATGGCTCTTTAATGTTTGACCTGGTGGCACCTCAATGTAATGATGGCTCTTTAATGTTTGAAATGGTGGCTCTTTAATGTTCGACATTGTGGCTCTATAATCTTCGACATGGTGGCTCTTTAATGTTCGACATGGTGGCTCTTTAATGTTAGACATGGTGGCTCTTTAATGTTCGACATGGTGGTCCTTTTATGCTTGACATTGTGGCTCTTAAATGTTTGACATGTTGGTCCTTTTATGTTTGACATGGTGGCTCTTTAATGTTTGGCATGGTGGCTCTTTGATGTTTGACATGGTGGCTCTTTAATGTTAGACATGGTGGCTCTTTAATTTTTAACGTTTGTTAAACGTTTTTGACGTTTGTAACGCAAGAATTTTTTGTATTTTTCGCGAATAAACTTGAAAAGTACAAAGTGAAACTTATGAACATGGCATTAAAAGTACAACCGATATGTCTCGTATACATAGCGTGTGCAATGGCTGCATGTGACCAGATGAGTTCCTTTAATACTCTACGTTAGTCTATAGTCGCAGCCCTCGGATTCGCTCATTCCTGCCCTCAAATCCATAGTCAGAACAATCAGTTCGGCTCTATTTCCTTAGCCTTTGCGCTTTGCCACAGACTATTCATATTTGTTTCGCCAAAGATTAAGAAATGAAGTAAGACAAAAGCTTCATTCAGGGCCTTCGCCTTAGTTAAAATTGACATCTTGTGAGTTTCGTATATTATTCAACTTTCAATATATGGAAGACGAAGGCCCCGTCGCAAGTTGATGCAAATCGTTTTTTATGAGCTTACAGTCCACAGTTGTTACAGGTGACTTGAGATATTTTTGATTTTTGAAAAAAGACTGTCACTCGTAGTTTGCGTAAAAATCCATATACTAAAATTCACTCTAATGTTAAGTTTTTGCGAACCTTGGAAAACTAAAAACAAAATTGTTTCGTCTTTTGCATAAATTTGCGATATAAAATAAGTAAAGTTTTTACACGAATTATAATGAAATTTCAGGTGAAAAATAAAAGACAAAATTAACTGCTCATCAAAGATTGAATTCATTAAAAGCAGTGCAAAAGAAGGTTTGTTTCAAAAGTTACTTTCGGCTAATATGAAATTGCCTTAAAATACAAATTAACTGTAAAGTGCAAATTGACTGTAAAAATTAATACAATGAATAAAATAAGCCTAATTGAGCTTCAACATAAAGTTCATCAGCTATTAGCTCGTACTCACTGCCATTGCAATATCTACGCTTCGTTAGAAATGAGGCTGGGGCAATAAGTTTCCTGCGATTCTTTTAGGAATGAGAGCTATTGACAGCTATTGCTTTAGAGAATGAGAGCTATTACTTAAGAGATATGGGGAAATAATTATTCTATTTTCCTTAAAAATAAATGAATATACTTTCTAGCCTTTTGCATAAGGAAAATTATTGCTCACCCCTCATTTTTTACAATAAATAAATTAGTCTTCAGTGAGAACTTCTGGAAACACAACATTTCTGGTCCTTGTTCCCGGAATCCGGACGCGAACATTTGCCGCGTTCTTTGCTCGTGACAGCGCCGTGTACAGCTGGCCATGCGTGAAGCAACCGACTGACAGGTCAATGCCAACTGTGTCCAGAGACTGTCCCTGCGACTTGTGAATCGTCAGGCAGAAACTCGGCTTCACAGGGAACTGCAGCCGCTTAAAACTGACGGGGAGGTCCGCATTGCTAGGAATCAGCGGTATTCGCGGCAGAAGAATCTCGTCTTCCGTGAACTGGCCGGCGGCAATCTTGCATCTAAGCACGTTCTCGCCCATTGCGAGTATGATCAGCCGCGTACCATTGCACAATCGTGGCGGGTTGATGTTTCTGAGAAGAACTACTGGCATACCCACTTTTAGCCTCAGCAAGTGAATCGGAAAGTTCGGGGCATCCAGCTGGTTGAGCAACTCAGGCGGGAAGTGCGTAGCGGCATCCTCATCGGCCACACTGTCTATTGAGCGGTACTCCCGCAGGCTGCCGGGGAACATGCCCAGGCACGTCTCGTTGATGGCATCCACTGAGTCATTGTACGGCGCCAGGATCGCTCGGCTTGCAAAGTAGCCGTCCCTCTCCACTGACGCCTCAAACGATGGGTACACAAAATTTATCAGATCATTGAGCGGCGCCTCCGCAGAAATGATGATCTCAGCAGGAAGAGACACTTTCTCCTCTGCATCCTGCTCAATTGTTCCGGATCCGATCTGGGGGAGTTAAAAGTCAAATATTTAAAACGCTAGACAGACTTTAAGCAAGGCATTCTTGAATGAGCCACAATTTTTTTAATGGAGCTCTCAACACGAAAGAAACCGAATATCCTTAAATCTTCCAATATTTAAACTGATGAAAACAAACTTACCTGCTTGAGTAGCTCGGTGTATCTCAAATACGTTGCAGAATCGGAACTGCTCAGCAATCGGATGTTTCTTGTAAGGCGATGCCGCCGGAAAAATTTCCACAGTGGGGATCTGCTGACACACGCCATGACGCTGTTGGCTCGAGTCCCATGCACCACAACGGGCAGCAGCTGGCGAAAGTCCCCAGCGCAAACGAAAACCACTCCGCCGAATGGCACGTCCTGCTTCCGCACGTCTCGCAAGCACCGGTCAACGGCCTCCAAATCCTTCCGGTTTGTCATAGAAATCTCGTCCCAGACAATTAGACGCACTGTCCGAAATACAGCGGCCTGTTTGGACTGCGCTCCAACAGCGCACACGTCTTTGCTCGAACGGATCGCCCGAATTGGTATCTTGAACCTGGCATAGACAAATAGTTTCACCATGCCGAACATATTTACAGCACACGAAATATTTACAACTGCTTTTTGAAATATTGACAATAAATTACTCACGTTGAATGCGCCGTCTGTCCACCTGGCAAAAGAGTCGCTGCGATTCCAGAAGCCGCAACGGCGAGGGCGACTTCACCCCGGCTGCGCACGAAGGCTAGCAGAACCTCTAGCAGGAAGGTCTTGCCAGTGCCAGCAGGTGCGTCCAGGAAGTGCAAGCCGCTGGTGCCGTCCACAAGATTCTGAGTCACGGACTCGTACACCGCTTTCTGCTCATCTGTCAGCATTGGTAAGCGCGCCTCAGTAATCAGTGCTTGCTCAACCGTATCAAACTGCATTGGTCCATCTTGAGGTGTCACGGAGGCCGCAGGCAGGCCGTACTCTGGCAGGCTTCTCCCGCCCATGGAGATCAGCATGCTCTGAAGCTCACGCAGCGCCAGGTCAGTAATCTCCTCGGTGCTCAAGTCTCGGTGGTGAAACCGCAGGTCCTCGCTGAGATCCTCGGCAAAACTGCACCAGAGGTCGCTGCCATCCTCAGGCTCACCCCATATGAGAATTACGGCCAGAAGATGTCTCAGGGCTCTTGGCATTCTTGACTGAACGGCCTCAGCTAGACACCGCCGCCAGTGATCATCTCGCTGCAGCAGGCCAAGGGCCATGCAAGCAGCCTTGGCGCTCGGATGCACAACGCCGTCCACGGTCTGCAGCGCCTCGAAGCTAGTCGGTCCCCTAACATTCAAAAGGAGCATTCGAACATAAAATAAATCACCTGCTCTTGGACTCACCGTGTACATGCGTGCAACGTTTTTGTTCCGCACTACACCCGGATGGCCATCGACTCGCACACCCTGCTTGGCCCGCCGCCACACTCTTTCGCTGGAGTGCCACACAAAGTAGGACGGCACCTCCGTGTAGAGCAAGGACCCATGCAGCAAATTCGTCAGTACGGCACAGCTTGAAAAATGCCGTCAACGTCGAATCCTTCGGCGTTCTCGCTTTTGCTCTTGCGGTCCCCTCGTTGAAATACACGAGCTGCTCTTCCGACTTGTGAACGCAGAGTCGGATGACCGCCGGAAACCTGTTGTGCACCTGATCAGAAAGGGAAAGGAAAATATACAGCCTTTAAGTTTCGATGGAAATTCAATTTATACTATGACGAGGTTTCACAGCTCCGGTTAAAATGAGCCAATAATAATTAAAACGCGAATTACTTCAAAGCCCAAGATGGTATTCACGGCTTCCATTGGACCAATGTAGCGCGCGGACAGGTACTCCTTAATCTCATCACGCGGCTCATTTCGTGTCGTTTGCGTCGACCGCTGGTTACCCACTGCCTGCTCTCTCGGTTCAGTAGAATTCCTATTGGCATCGACTTTGAACGTCGCCATGTCGCCACCCTTTAACAGGTACTTGATCACGTACTTGACCGACTTCACAGTGGCGCAAACTTCGACGTTCAAGTGGCACGCAAACTGGAGCAACAGGTCAGGGCTGTACGGAACGACCCACCTGTTTTAATGAAAAAATAATATCATTAACTTTCAGAAACAAAAGCTGCAATGCACAACTAAGCAATATATTAGCGTTTGAACTTCCCTGTTGTCCATGCGAATGCTCCGGCCTTTGAACAGTTTGTCCACTGTAAATCCGCCCATCTCAGGCGATAGTCTGCGGTACAGTGGGTAGCCAGTATCGCTGGTCAGCGTCACCTGCTGGAACTCTTTCGGAAAGCCCTTGCTGCATTCGCCATTCTCCATGCAAGGACACGCCGGATTCTCCTTGCCGCAGGGGCCATGGATCATGTGCGTCTTCACCAGCTCATACAGCACAGGCTGCTGCTCTGGGTCCGGAATCTCGGCAGACACGATGTCATCGTATCGGTCCGGAGTCACTCGCTGACCGCTCACGAGCCACAGCAGAAAGTGCACATGAGGAAGACCTGGAGCGTCAAAAAAGTATTAAAAAATATCACAAAACCTTTGTAAATCTAAATTTCAATAAATCTTAAAACTTTGATTCTTGCAAGTCAGAATTTTTACTCACCACGCTTCTGGTACTCCAGTGAGCAAACGTGAGCGGCCTCTTTCCCATAGCGCTTGGTCAACTGGGCCAGCAGAGCTTTCTTCTTCATTTCAAAGACTCGGCTAACAATGTCGGGCCGGTCTTCTGCCCGCTGTCCAGGCAGAAGCTGAGCGCTGATCTCCGGCCATTTCGGATTGCACGTTGCGGTGACAAACAGGTCCGGCTTACCGAACTTGTGAACATAGGTCATAGCGTCCTGTAGCCTCTCCATCAGGTACCTTGGCCCGCCAACGAAGCTCGAAGACAGAAGCACATGCGCGGGCTTGCCTATGTCACTCGGATCTCTGTCGGTAGACCTGCCATCAGCTGCAAACAGAGCGTCCCGCAGACCGCTGTACGTCTCGCTGCGCAGGTCCTGCTGATGGGTCCGCAAATACAGCAGCCTCTCTGCCTCAATCTTGGCACACATGTCCACCAAGTACTGCTGAAATAATCTTCGGCCATAGTGCAGCACACTGAACTGGCCCGCTCGCACCATGATTTCGCTCGCATAGTATTTCATGGGCGTCAATTTCTTGCCATTACTCATCAGCAACTCCGGGTGCCAGCCATCTTCGCCATTCGGGAACAGCAGCACATACTCCAGCGGGTCATATGAGCGGTGCGTCTCGCTGATTCTCTGGGAACCGCCACCACGCAGTTGAATCACGACGTCCCGACTGGCCGGTGTGTTCTCATTGTCCTCCACAATCAGGATACCGACCTCGTTCGCCGTAGGCAAGTTGTAGCGCCTGATTTTGAACGGAGTTTGTGGGATACAGAGTCTGTACAAATTGGATAATTGGATAATTTATTACGCAAAATATCTTATTAGAATGTCTTGCAGACATACCGAATGTGTTCCCCAGATGGTCGACGGTCAGGGTGAATTACGATTCGCGCATCTCCCAACTCCGGATCTTGACTGATTCGATGAGCGACTGCCCTCAGGCTGCGGACATAGCCGTTGCACTCGTGAAGCAGCGTCTGCAAAAGCTCCAGTAGCTCCGGCTTCACCTTCTGGCTGAGACTCTGGCGGCTTTCAAGTTCGCGATCATTGAAATACACCTGCCAGCCATGGGGCTCAGCTGAATCCTCTGCAAACAGCGGCGCCGTGTTGTGATGCAACTGGCCGCTGATGATGAAGCTGGGACACCAGCCTGGCACCAACCGCAGTTTGGCACCCAGCGATGTCAGGTGCAGCGCCGAGTTGTAACTCCGAATGTTGGTCAGGAACTCGGCACTCATTCTGTGCCGCCCCAGGTACAGATCTGCCAGCACTTGAGGCACGGTGCGGCTGGGCAGCTTCACCTTGCCTTTGGCGCAGCAGAAATTCCTCGTCTCAGAGCACCAAAGTAATGCACCGCATTGGTCGCATGCTCTGTCCATTGGGCCACAGTTATGGGCTGGCGCTTCAGGCCTGATAATCCGTTCTGGCCTGTGATTGGAAGGATTAGGAGTAGGAAGGATTAATGGCAAACAGTTTTCCCAGTTAATCTTTCAGCTTACAAAAAAATTTATTGGAATAAAACAACTTGAGTTCGATGACAAATAAATTATGATGACCAGTCACACCAATGACCTACCTCTCTTGAGCAGGTCTTGCGCCACAATGACCTGCACTCTGCTGAGTTAATCTTGGCTCCTCTGCATCTACAATGGGCTCAGAAACTGGAATCGGATTAGCAAATCGCAATGACTCATAATGCTCATGACGCAAAAGAATTCGGACGATTGCAATCGGTGGCTGCAAAGGGGACATACAGTACTGCAGTACAGTGCCGTTTTCTTGATAAATCACCAGATCAACATTAAAACAACGGCTTAAAAGCGGAACAACTTCATCAGGCACATATGTGCCTTCAGAAAAAGAGGAATCAACAATGAAATCAGCATTTTCTGGCAAAACAAAGCCTTGTTCAATCAATTCTGGCATAATCTGCACTACACGGCTCGTCAGCTCGTGTCTTAAAGATGCCGCATCGGTCTCAAGTGGAGTGCCCTGCAACTGGTCACAGACTGCATAAAAAAAACAGTTCCCATCACCAGGAATGCGAATTATGCGCAACGCATCAAAAGGTACCACAGACGGTGTGGCCAACTCACTACTATCAAACCTGGAATATAGGAAAAAAATTATACACAACTTCATTTGCCGGTAATTAAAGTAGTGACGAATAAATTTTATGCTATTCTATACTGATCTCTTAAATAAAACTCTTGGAAAGCAATCGACTTGAAAAGTTGAGAAAAAATGCACGAAACAGATTCCAGTTTTTAATTATATGCCCAAGTACCAATAAAACATCAGCTAAGATAGAAAATACCCCGAATTAGGCACAATGGGCACTTGGATTTTATATAGCTATAAAATATATAGCTCCAATTAAAATGTCATCCTACCTGCCAGCCGACACTCCTCGACGGCGAATTTGCTCGGCTTCCACTCGAGCTCTTCGTTGCTCTTCGGTTTCTGAAGCGCGTCGCTTCTCCGCACGAGTTCTGTCTCCAGATTTACGCTCTTCTCGCTGAGCGTCGGTTTCCGTTGCCCTTCGCTCATTCTTCTGCTGCCGCAGTCCAGCCAGCCGCTCCTCTCGCTGAACGGCACTCTGTTGCTGACGCTTCTTCTTGGCATCTCTGCTCTTCTTCAATGCGCTGGTGCCACGTCGAGCCATATTGGAATTCAAATTGAAAGATAAGAATTTTGAGTTATAATGAAAAGAAAGGATAGTAGGGGTTGTGTGCGAGAAAAGAGAAAGGTATGAAGTCTATAATGTCACGCGTTTTAAACTCAGCAACAACCCAATCCCAAAAAGCTGGACACCATTTGTACACTGTTAGACTGTCAGTGTGTACAGCAAGCCTAAATTCTCTCCAATACCCGCCTGCTAATTGGTCAGGACTTTTTTATTATTCAATACTCTCTCTCAAACACCTAACTCTAACTCTCCTATGTGAAAGGATTCAGATAAATTTTCTGAACTGGAGGCGCAAGCCTCAGTAGCCAATGTACATCTATCTCTGTGGCACTTTTGGACTTTTTTATAATCAGACGGTTTTATTACATTTTGGAGGGTCAGTCTCAACATGGTTCGTATATTGTGAATCAATTAGATACTGTATATATGTGCATGTATTTCACTCTCTCACTATCCCTCTCTCCAGCATTTAAAGTTAGTATGTCAATTGTGCACGGGGACATTTTATAATGTACAATCTTTTCTCGCAGTCTACATTTATAGTTCTCTAGCCTGGCGACAAAAAATACTACTTTACTGGGCGCTGCAAAGTTCAATTCCAATAAGAATGGCTCACAGTAGGAAGTTCTGCTTGACCCTTGCAGAAAGTGTTTTCAACACTGTGACGCAATTCAAGGCGGAGATACAATTCAGCTGTTATGCAATCTTTATCACAATCAGAATTCAGTCAGTCAGTTTTTTCTCTAGCATTTTTACAATGCATTTCAGGTCGAAAGAGCTGCTTGACCTTTGCAAAAAAGCATGTTTTTCGAATATTTAATACCTTTAACATTGAGCAATTTCTTAGCCAAGATGCATGTACCGTCCCAGGAAAATTTCTGATCGAATGGTGCAAGTTTGAAGAAAATCGATTGAGCCAATTTTTCTGAAATCTATCGCATACCCACAGACAACTCATTTTTAGTATATAGGACTAGCAATCTTTGCCCCCCGTTGGGGGACATCTATATAGAGTCTCTGTTCTCTACAAGTAAGTAACAAAAAAATAGTGAAATAAAGCCTTCACAAAGAAAACAGACAAAATACTCAAATGAAGTGCAATGCAAAAAGAAATCATCGCAAGACAGCAAGCATCCCCCAGATAGTAAGCATCCCCCAGATAGCAAGCATCCCCCAGATAGCAAGCATCCCCCAGATAGCAAGCATCCCCCAGATAGCAAGCATCCCCCAGATAGCAAGCATCCCCAGATAGCAAGCATCCCCCAGATAGCAAGCATCCCCCAGATAGCAAGCATCCCCAGATAGCAAGCATCCCCCAGATAGCAAGCATCCCCAAGATAGATAGCATCCCCAAATAGCAAGCATCCACCAGACAATAAGTAGCTAGTGCGACAATTTCTTTAGCATTATAGCGGCTCCTTTAAAATTCACTTACTTTTACATTTGAAATTGTGTATATTTTATGTTTAACAGGGTGGCTCTTTTATGTTCTACATTGTGGCTCTTTTTTGTTCAACATGGTAACTCTTTTATGTTTGATACGGTGGCTTCCAATGTCTGACATGGTGGCTCTTCTATGTTTGACATGGTGGCTCTTCTATGTTTGACAAAGTGGCTCTTTAACGTTCGACATGGTGGTGCTTTAATGCTCAACATGGTGGCTCTTTATTGTTTGACATGGTGGCTCTTTAATGTTCTACATTGTGGCTCTTTAACGTTCGACAGGGTGGCTCTTTAATGTTTGACATGGAGTCATGTATGTGTTAGACATGGAGTCATGTATATATTTGGCATGGAGTCACATATATGCTTTACATGGTGGCTCTTTAATGTTCGACATGGTGGCTCTTTAACGTTCAACATGGTGACACTTTAATGTCTGAAATGATGGCTCTTTAATGTTTGACATGGAGTCACGTATACGCTTGACATGGTGACTCGTTAATGTTTGACATGGTGGCTCTTTAACGTTCGACATGGTGGCTCTTTAATGTTAGACATGGTGGCTCTTTATTGTTTTACATGGTGGCTCTTTTATGTTCGACATGGTGGCTCTTTAACGTTCGACATGGTGGCTCTTTAATGTTCGACATGGAGTCACATATATGTTGGACATGGTGGCTCTTTAATGTTGCATGTTGGACATGGTGGCTCTTTAATGTTCGACTTGGAGTCACATATATGTTAGACATGGTGGCTCTTTAATGTTGGACATGGTGGCTTTTTAATGTTCGACATGGTGACACTTTAATGTCTGAAATGATGGCTCTTTAATGTTTGACATGGAGTCACGTATACGCTTGACATGGTGACTCGTTAATGTTTGACATGGTGGCTCTTTAACGTTCGACATGGTGGCTCTTTAATGTTAGACATGGTGGCTCTTTAATGTTTTACATGGTGGCTCTTTTATGTTCGACATGGTGGCTCTTTAACGTTCGACATGGTGGCTCTTTAATGTTCGACATGGAGTCACATATATGTTGGACATGGTGGCTCTTTAATGTTGCATGTTGGACATAGTGGCTCTTTAATGTTAGACATGGTGGCTCTTTAATGTTCGACATGGAGTCACATATATGTTGGACATGGTGGCTCTTTAATGTTGCATGTTGGACATGGTGGCTCTTTAATGTTAGACATGGTGGCTCTTTAAATTTTTTTCATGGTGGCTCTTAAATGTTTGACATGGTGGCTCTTTATTATTTGACATGGTGGCTCTTTAATGTTTGACATGGTGGTTCTTTAATGTTCGACATGGTGGCTCTTTAATGTTCAACGTGGTGGCTCTTTAATGTTCGAAAAAGTGGCTCCTTTATGTTTGACATGGTGGCTCTTTAATGTTTGACATGGTGGCTCTTTAATGTTTGACATTGTAGCTCTTAAATGTTCGACATGGTGGTTCTTTTACGTTTGACATGGTGGCTCTTAAATGTTTGACATTGTAGCTCTTAAATGTTCGACATGGTGGTTCTTTTACGTTTGACATGGTGGCTCTTTAATTTTCGACATGTTGGCTCTTTTATGTTTGACATGGTAGCTCTTTAATTTTCGACAAAGTGGCTCTTTAATGTTTGACATGGTGGCTCGTTAATGTTTGACATGGTAGCTCTTTAATGTTCGACATGGTGGTTCTTTATTGTTAGACATGGTGGCTCTTTTATGTTTGACATGGTGGCTTTTTCACGTTCGACGTGGTGGCTCTTTAAAGTTTGACATGGTGGCTTTTTTATGTTTGACATGGTAGCTCTTTAATGTTCGACATGGTGGCTCTTTTAAGTATGACAAAGTGGCTCTTTAATTTTTGACATGGTGGCTCTTTAATGTTTGACATGGTGGCTCTTTAATGTTCGACATGTCGGTTCTTTTACATTTGACATGGTGGCTGTTTAATGTTCGAAAAAGTGGTTCTTTATTGTTAGACATGGTGGCTCTTTTATGCTTGACATGGTGGCTTTTTCACGTTCGACGTGGTGGCTCTTTAAAGTTTGACATGGTGGCTTTTTTATGTTTGACATGGTAGCTCTTTAATGTTTGACATGGTGGCTCTTTTAAGTATGACAAAGTGGCTCTTTAATTTTTGACATGGTGGCTCTTTAATGTTTGACATGGTGGCTCTTTAATGTTCGACATGTCGGTTCTTTTACGTTTGACATGGTGGCTCTTTAATGTTCGACATGGTGGTTCTTTTACGTTTGACATGGTGGCTCTTTAATGTTCAACATGTAGGTTCTTTTACGTTTGACATGGTGGCTCTTTTATGTTTGACATGGAGTCACGTATATATGTTTTACATGGAGTCACAAATATGTTTGACATGGTGGCTTTTTAATGCTTGACATGGTGGCTCGTTTATGTTTGGCATGGTGGCTCTTTAATGTTCGACATGGTGCCACTGATATGTTTGACATTGTGCTTCTTTTATGTTTAGCAGTTTCATGTTTTCAAGGTGTTTTAATAAAAAAATTATTTTGCACTACTAAGATTCGAACCCAGGTCGCTACATTAGCATTCCAGTCTGTTCGCATCTGGGCTATCTCTTTTCAATTGGAGTACATCAATTGTGGCCCTTATAATCAATTCTTACAGCAAGTCAATTAGAGTAAAAAGTTATGACATAATCAATTTCTCAGTCAGCCAGTATCAGTTTCAATTCAAGTTAGCAATAGGCCTATTGGTTACGCAATTTAAATCAAGTTGTGTGTTCATTTCTTCGGCACTGTTTTCGACTTGTTGTGATGCAATCTTTATCAGAATTGAAATTCAGCCAGTCAGTTTTTTCTCTAGCATTCTTACAATGCATTTCAAGTCGAAAATTTTGCTTGACCTTTGCAAAAAAGCATGTTTTTCAAATATTTAATCCCTTTAATATATAGCAATTTCTTAGCCAAGATGCATGTACCGTCCCAGGAGAATTTCTGATCGAATGGTGCAAGTTTGAAGAAAATCGGTTGAGCCATTTTTTCTGAAATCTATCGCATACCCACAGACAACTCATTTTTAGTATATAGGACTTCGATCATTAGGTCATTGACGATAATAAAAACGCCCAGCTAAGTAGTCACAGTTGCGGTCAATCGTTCGGATGCTCGCTCAAGTATAAGCATATTGAACTTGAACTACTTAACTTATTATTGCTCACTTTGACTTCAAATCTGATTGCCATACTTGTTATCGACTTTATTATTTTTGGAGAAAATAATTGGCGACCACACCTAGTTTCTATATCCTACTACACAGTACACATACGAGCCCAACATCTTGAAAATTCAAGCAAGACCCAAACCAAACCTCTTTCTTTACATAACTTGCATTCAAAAGGAAGCACTTTTTGAATTCAGTGAACTAAATTTTCTACAAAGTGATATACACACATACCAATCTGATATATAGTTGAGCAAAAAATGCCATTGTTCGGTTGATAGGGCCTACCAAATTGACTTGTTCGGTTCGGTTTTCGGATCTCGGGATCATTAACCGAACAGTTCTAAAAGGTCCAATCTTCAAAACCGAAGGAACAAAAATTAAATGTCCAAAAAATGTATTTTTCGCTTGCTTCTTGTACCTTATAATGAATAAGATCTTTTTTAAAAGAACAGCTCATTCAAGCCACGTAATTGTATTTTTCGCTTAAAAATGTACCAATTTTAATGCAAGATACAGAGGATTTTTCCATTTTGACAAAATCTTCATATTAACTGCTTCTATTTCTACTAACAGTAGCTAAAAGCGACATAACTCCATATACTCGTACATTTTATTTCAGAATTCCACAATATAGAAAAGAAAATCGAATCAACAAGACAGGCCAAGCTACGTACGTAAAGCAAAAGCCAAAAGCACAATATAAAATTTAGTAATATGACTACAATCAAAATACATTCAGTAAAACCCTTAATAGAAAAGAAACAGATATATGCTAGTAGGCCATAGGTCTAGGCCCTATCAGAACGGGAAAATTCAAAGTTCTGACGAATTATATGATGGTGGGAAGGAGAACTATACAAGGCGGTGGAGACTCGCCTACTCACAGATAAATTGATAGTCAAATGCAGAGAGGCTCCTTGATACATGTACTGTAGATTGATAGACAGAAGCAGTTAGAGAGGCGCCTTGATACATGTCAGATTGATGGACAGAAGCAGTTGGAGAGGCGCCCTTGATACATGTAGATTGATAGACAGAAGCAGTTAGAGAGGCGCCTTGATACATCAGATTGATGGACAGAAGCAGTTGGAGAGGCGCCCTTGATACATGTAGATTGATAGACAGAAGCAGTTAGAGAGGCGCCCTTGATACATGTCAGATTGATGGAAAGAAGCAGTTGGAGAGGCGCCCTTCAGACATGTAAATTGATAGACAGAAGCAGTTAGAGAGGCGCCTTGATACATGTCAGATTGATGGACAGAAGCAGTTGGAGAGGCGCCCTTGATACATGTTAGATTGATAGACAGAAGCAGTTAGAGAGGCGCCCTTGATACATGTCAGATTGATGGACAGAAGCAGTTGGAGAGGCGCCCTTCAGACATGTAGATTGATAGACAGAAGCAGTTAGAGAGGCGCCTTGATACATGTTAGATTGATAGACAGAAGCAGTTAGAGAGGCGCCCTTCATACATGTAGATTGATAGACAAAAGCAGTTGGAGAGGCGCCTTGATGCATTTAGATTGATGGACAGAAGCAGTTAGAGAGGCGTAGAGAGGCGCCCTTCATACATGTAGATTGATAGACAAAAGCAGTTGGAGAGGCGCCCTTCATACATGTAGATTGATAGACAGAAGCAGTTGGAGAGGCGCCTTGATGCATTTAGATTGATGGACAGAAGCAGTTAGAGAGGCGCCCTTGATCTAAGTAGATTGATAGACCAGACCTCTGTAAGCCTGAATGTAGAAAATAGGTTTGATATTATTGTAAAAGTTTAATGTACTTTTATACCTTAAAAGCTACTTGAAACGTAAAAGAAATTAGGTAGACTACACTTTCTTGCTAATGCGCTTTCGTACAGCTTTTTACTACGGCTAGATATATTTCCAAAATGGCCTAAGTGATAAGACTTAGATAAATACTCAGGGCCTAGCCCTGGCCTTTATAGCCACTGCATGGCAATACGAAAATTAATATGAATTCGGGCAAATTTATGAATTGTGACAAAAACTATAGAAAAATATCAGCGTGAAAAGCTGCTACCAGCTGCCGCAAATAAAGTGATTCTTTCATTCTTTAACTTGTTTCATTTCAGAACGTTTCGACCAGGCGAGCAGTCCATGTTGTGCCAACAACGTGGCACAACGTGGCTGTCAATTCTGTTAAGAGCCATTGAGAAGAATGCGCGAGCAGCTGGGCACGTGGTGACCAATCAACTGACAGGCGAACCCGTGACTTGCAAATGAAGCAAGCAATTTATTGATTGTACGTTCAAACACCTCACTTTTGCTCGTATCATTAACTTACGAACCTCAGCCCTATTTCTATAATTAATGCTTTTTCTGTCAAGAGTTTTTTTTCAATTCACGAATATAGAACACTAATCATTTAGTTCATGGTCTGTGCTATGAACAAAAAGATTTGAACAAAAACCGAACAGCTGTTTTGTTATTTTGGATTCTACTAGGAGGAGTAGGTTTGATAAATAATATTAATAATAACTGACACTATAGATCCAAGGACCAGTGCAGGTGTTGTGTCAAGCACAGTACGAGCGTAGCAGGTGGGGACTGCACACTTAATGTAATCGCCGGCTCTCTCCACCGGTTGATAGCCGCGTGTCAGCAATGGAATTAATTTTTCGACACATATCGACAGTATCCAAACCCCACTGAATTGCCGCACAGAGCTGCTTTGTTTCAAGCTAGCCGGAATTATTATTACCCGACGAAATTTCGGGTACTCATTTGCAGCTGAGCAGACTGTGTGCACTTCAGGGCAAAGCAGCTTGCCAAAGACTGCACGAATAGTTCTAGACTAGGTCGGGAGACGAACCCAGGACCATCTGGTCGAGAGTCTGACACCTTACAAAGAGCTATCCGCCCCTTGATAACACTTGATAACATGTAACGTTTGATAACAATCAATGAAAGGGTTTGTGAGTTTTTTCATCATAACTGAGAACTCTGGAATCTATAAAAACGTGAAAAATGTTCCAACTTTAATGAACAGCGCCCAATTACATCGTCCATTGATTACCTGAACCACACTTAGTATTAGTGGGCCTCAGCAGGTACGTCAATGTTTAATTTTGTCTCAGCTAATTGTTTATCAGTCTGTTTCTTTCATACTTTCACACGGTTCTCGCACGCCAATGGAGCGACACTTTCACCCATCGTTCCACCCAGCCACCTGAAATCAGCGCTGAAGACACTGCATGGGACTTTGCATTAAGCAAAGTGCTGGTATTAAAATTAAATAAAAAATTTATTCGTAAATGACGTTAGTTGAAGTCTTCAGATGGCATTGAGTTACGCAACACAATAAGACTCACTGCTTGCTACTAATTACGCGCGCATTTTTTTTTCTGAAATCTGCGCTTATTTGCTTCAGGGCTGTCGAAAAAACTAAAAAAACATTCAGAACTTAATTCACAGTTAGAGAATGGAATTTTCTTGGACATCTGAATATGTTGCCTCAGTTAAAAACAGGGGGCAATGATGGCAATGATGACACAGGGGGTCAGTAGTAACCCAAAAGCCTAAGTCTAAGGTCACCATCTTTAATACTGGGAACATTGTCAATTTAGTAACGAGAAAAGAGTCTACTTATTATTGAAAGCACATTCCATAAATAATGAGACCACAGTCCAGGAAGAACGATTGTATTGACTGGCACAAGTAAAACAAATTGCTAAAGCACACAGTCAGGTCAGTTGATGTAGCAGCACTGGACCTCGATCGCATTGAGGGCCGTGTCGTCACGCCTGCCGCCTTGCGAGCCCTCGACCTTGGTGCGCAGGGCGCAGATGAAGCTGTTGTGAGGGCAGTACTGGGCGTCGGTCCAGCTGCCCCAGTCCAGGCCGCCACCATCCTGCCAGTTGCCGTCGCACAGCAGACGGACATTGTTGCCAGCCGTGTCGTCACCACCGCCCTGAGACGGCTCCGAGCGGAACTGGATACCTGAGTAAAACTTGCTGCAGTGCAAGGATTCGCGCCAGTTGCCCCAGCTGCCAGCTGCACTTTCCAGCGAGTGGCTTCCCCAGCTACCGTCATGTGAGCAGAACATCTTCACAGAGTTCAGGGCCGTGTCGTCACCGTTGCCCTGCTTGTCCTCCACCTTCAGCTGGAACCTGAAAGGATTGATGCATTTGTGACGGATCGCTGACTGTCGTCCTTGATGGGACATGCGGCTGTGACAACTCTACGTGTGATGCAGCTGACTTGCAAGCCTCACCTGCTAACTAACGATCCGTCAGGACAGCTTTCCCAGTTGCCCCAGTCTCCCCAGTCAGTTTTCGCTTCCGGTGTCAAGGTGGCTGCCCACCGATTGGCTGCAATGGGAAATGCACGTGTGCGGGTTGACTTTGGACATCCCAACAGCTGCGAATGAGGAAATTGACCTCAGCAGACAAGCTCTCACCTGTGACGCTGTTGCAGCTCATGAGCAGCAGTGCGGGCAGCAGCAGAGTAGGCAGTAGCAGTTTCATGCTCTCCGGTCTTACAGTGCAAGATGGTGTACTCAATATTGCAGCTGAGATGGTCAGTTCGATGGAACAGCTAGTGCCTGCACTCCTGCTTATATAAGCCAGCTGTGAGCAGCACTCAATGCCATCGGTGTCAAAGCTCTCCAACGTGCCCTGCAAGGACAGGTGGACTGCCGTGACTCTTACAGGCCCGCACGTGACAGAGGTAAGTTTCTTATTGATCGAAGCGATAATTATCATTTCTTGTTGCGCAATGTTGTTTGCTGTTCGATTTGAATAGCGAATAATTGGCTAGCTTTTGCTGTGCAGGTACTCCGGAATGCATCTGCTTGGTTAGCTAATTATACTCCAGTCGAAATCCCCAAAAACTGGAAAGTCTGCCGGCGACTTTAGTAATATTCATGGATTTCAAATGAAACAGTGCATTATTTGCTTTGCTGTCGGGATCAAAATAAGAAAACAGAAATACAGCTAACTATTAGTAGTAGAGGATAACACAACTCTGCCGCAGGGAAAGCCACGGAAATTCCGTGGGCCCGGATCAGAAGGGCGCCTATGGCTAGACCAAATGGCTTGCTAAGTTGTGTCGACAGCTCTTGAGTCAATCGATAATTAATCAAACTCGACTGACACTCATACATGTAACTGGACCGCAAAATTACTAGTATAGGCAAGAAATTTCAACAAAAGCAATGCAAAGAAATGTTTTAGCATCATGTTAAAAAAGTAATAAATGAACATAAAACTCAGCAATAAAAATTTCAATACATTTAATTTACTGACTTTGCAATTTAATATTAGAAATCGTGCAGTTACAAGGTACTGAAATCAAATTACTAATAAATTAATAGCTAGCATTAAGACTTCAGACAAAAAGTTCAAAAAGACACTAACATTATGGTGAAACAGGGGAGGCAAATTGCTGCAACTATTTCTATCTGAGATAGCAAAATTGAGAAAGCATATAATTTAAACGTATAAAGGCGAGTATATGTTTGAAGAAACCAAAGACTAAATATTCAGAATAAAATGTGTAGAGGCCGTGTGATAAAAAGTTATACTCAGTCACTTATTAAATTCGTGGTCTTCTTCCCGGCGCCGCTTTCGGGAGGCTGTAGCATTCACGTGCTGTTGCAGCTGCGACGACTCCGGATGAAGAAGTTGGAAATGGCCAAACGGGAGACTGTAGTTCGGTGTCAGCCAAGCGCGCTTGTCCTCCCAAATGCTTAAGGCACACTTTCGCTGCTGCAGCGTGAATAGCCTGTGTTGGATGCTAGCGATCCTGTGGATGATGACGGACATGCTACTCAGATCATTGAAGACTCTCAAGTAATCACTATGCGCAATCTCCTTCTTGACAACACATCCTTGAATGCCTTTGGCTTTTTTCTTTTCAGCAGTTGCAGTGCTAGCGAGAAAGGAATACAGCTCTGGTCTCAAAAGCAACCATTCGAGATAGCGAGCTCCAGCTCCTTCGTCCTTGATGCAACCGAGGCGAGCTTTCAATTCATTTGAGAACAGCGGGTGCTCAGGTGAATAGTTGGAAGTGTCAAGGAGTTTCTTTGCTTTTAGCAGTGGAAGAACTTCCGACTGCACATCCATATTCTGAATGCAAAGAAAGAGCGAGTCGGTGTCTCCACCACAGAGCCGAACACGGGCACCCTCTTGCTCAAGCCAAGGCTTCAATTTGTCGTAGAATAACTCGTACATGATTAGCTTCGAATAGTCAAGAACACACTGGCCAATAAAAATCGGACGATCAAGCTTGACCTTAGTCTTCTGGAATTCAATTATGCTCAGTGAGTCGGTAATTATGATAAAGTTCTTAATGGATGGTTTTGAAGCCAGCACCTTTGCTTTTGCAGTGTTGGTGCAAATCCGAATGTCACGTCGCTTACGCACGTTTTCCATTGTTTTTCCGAAGAGCGCATTGTTTTTTTGGCTAGTTTGCGCGGGCTGCGCTAACTGGCGTTTGTGTACGCTGCCCACCCCTGCCCCTCCCCCGCGGCTTCCCCCCACCCCCGGTGTTGGGGGGGGGGGGTTGCGTGGCGGGGGGTTTTATACCCCGCGGTTGGCTCTTTGGCCTCGCTGTCGCATTGCAATTGAAAAAAATTTTTATGCTGCTGAGTCATGTCACACGATTCTCTGACGGTAAGAGAACTGCGCATGGCCTTGCGTGCTAAAGGCTTGCAAACCGTAGGCAACAAGCGCACCCTATTGGAGAGACTTCTGCAGTCTCAAGGCTCAGTGGACACGGGACCCATCGATGAATCGGACACCAGCAATCCATCGAGAAGGCGAGGGCCCGACGACGGGACGGCGGCGGTCGGCGGCGGCGAGGCGGCAGGAGGGACCCACGGGACTGGCGACCTGGACCGGGACCTGCGGGAGGCAGAGAAGCAGCTGCGCTTGCTGACAATTCGTCGGGACCAAGCGCGCCTGGAAGCCGAGATCCGTCAGCTGGACCGCCGTGCCGATGAGCCGCAGCGGCGACCTGCAAATGCCTCAGTGCCCGGTGAGTACTCAAGCCTTGAGGATTTAGTGCTGGGACCTACTGTCAGAGTGCCGGATGAGGTGCAGCAGGCGGGGCAGCAGCACCCGAATGCGTACCGGGTGCCGGAGTTCATCAGCGCTCGCAAGCGGCTGGCGCTGAACAAGTCAAGTCAAGCCAGCAAGCAGGCCGCCCTGGACAGCCTCTCGGTTGGCGACTGGATCACCGGAAACGCCAACGCGCTGATGCAGATGCTGAAGGACGGCAGACTCCTCGTCCTCCGTGATGGCGCTATCGACATGTCGGAGCTGCTGGAGTACCTGAAGCACACGGCAAAAATTGGCGACCTCCTCGATCTCGGATTCGACCGCGGCCGCGTTTTGCGCTATGATGATGAGTACAGAGCGCAGCAGGCTGAGGCCGGCGCCTGGGACAGCTCGGTGACCGACCTGGGTCTGGTGGCGGCACACCTGATGGCTCCGAATCTTCAACTGCAGGCCGGCTCAGCGGGCAGGTCATCAGCAAAGCGACCGGTCTGCTTCGACTTCAACAAGGTGTCCGGCTGCCAGCGCAACCCGTGTCGTTTCGCACACAGTTGTAGGCGCTGCGGCCAGGCGCACTCGGAGGCCTCCTTCCACAGAGCGGAGGGCGGCCAGGCGGCAAAAAACTGATGGACGGGGTTCAGCGGCAGGGGTCTCTTAACATCGAGTCGCCCGCCCCTGCCGCTGCTTCTGTCGAACCCCATAAGGAGGGCGACTCAAGCGGGACCCTCTCCACCGACTTGCGCCTTGAAGCCTGGCGCCTCGAGCTGGCCGACACGGAGATGCCAACGAAGCTCGCGCAGTTCGTTTTGAGCGGTGTGAAGGACGGTTTCCGCATCAGGAACGTCAGCAGTCCGGTGGACTCTGTCGAGCAGGAGAACTACGGCTCCATCGCTCAGCATCGAGTCGAGGTTCAGGCCCAAGTCCGCCGGGAACTGCAAGCTGGAAGATATCGCGTTAGCGCCAAGCCGACTATTGTGAGCGCGCTGGGCGCCATTCCGAAGTCCGGGGGCGGCATCCGGCTCATCCATGACTGCAGCCAGCCCCAGGGTCGGGCCGTCAATGATTTGTTTGCTTGCCAGCAGAAGCTTCGGTTTTCTTCGGCGGCTGCCTTTGCCAGGAAGCTGCGCCAGGACATGTACATGTGTAAAGTTGACCTAAGCCAGGCCTACCGGTCTTGCGGCATTCACCCGGACGACCACTGCCTCACTGGTCTGAAGTTCACGTTCGAGGGCGAGGCGGAGCCGACCTACATGGTGGACACCCGGCTGCCGTTTGGAGCGGCAGCATCCGTGAGCAGCTTTTTCCAGATCAGCAACGCCATTCGGTTTATGATGCTCAAGCGCAGGTTCTTCAACTTCGAGGTCTACATGGACGACTTCGGCTTCGCGGGTTCGCTGACTGAGTGCTGGCGCTTTTACAACAAGCTGACGCAGCTGCTGCAGAGCCTGGGCCTGACTGTCAACTGGAAGAAGTGCGTGCAGCCGACGCAGGAGATGTGCTTCCTGGGCATTCAGTTCAACACGCAGTCGGGCTGATGAGTCTGCCAGAGACGAAGGTCGAGGAGCTGCAGGCCTGCCTTGACCTCTGCTGCACAAAGCGGCGGATCTCCAAGCACGAGTTGCAGAAGCTGGTGGGCAGGCTCAACTGGGCCTGTCAGGTGGTCTGCAACGGCCGGCCGTTTCTGCGAGACCTGATCGACCGCGTCAACGACTTGTCGAGCCCGAAGGATCGGCTGTTGGTGGATGGCCAGTTCAAGAGCGTCCTGAGCTGGTGGAAAGTTGCTCTGCGGCAGCAGCCATGTCGCGAGCTCTGGCCTGCTGCCAGGAGGCCGGTTGCCATGGAGACGGACGCCTGTCTGGTGGGGGCAGCGGCTGTTCTGAGAGATCCGGCAGGGTCTGACTGGTGCTATCTGCAGTGGGAAGTCGACGCTGGGAGCGAGTTCAGCGATTGCTGCATCAACTACAAGGAGGCTGCCGCGGTGCTGCTGGCGTTGCTGCACTGGCGCCGTCAACTGCACAACTGCCGGATCGCTGTCTACTGCGACAATTCTGCAGCCTGCGCGATTATCAACAAGGGGTCATCCAGGGAGCCCCGGCTGTTGCGGCTGCTGCAGACTGTTGCTCTGCTGTGCCTAAAGCAGAACATTGTGGTCACCGCCCACCATGTGCCCGGCCGGTTTCAGCTGTTTGCCGACGCCGCCTCCCGCCTGCATTGCCGGCAGGAGTTGCTGAATTTTCTGTTGCGAGCCTATGCAACCGCCTCTGTTTGCCCGCATGAATTTGCGGGACATGCGCTTAGCCCTGCCTCCGCCGCCTTTCTTTTTTTACAGGTCGCCTCCCTGGGTCTCTCGACGCTGCCGCCGCCAAACTGCTCCAGCAGGCCTACGCATCATCGTCCAAGAGGTCGCTGTCATCTGCTGTCCGCTCCTGGCAACGCTTCTGCCGAGAGCGGCGGCTCGACCCACTCGGCTGTCGGGCGGAGGATCTCGCAAACTACGTCGGCCAGCTCGTGGACGGCCGGCTCAGCTCCTTCGGCAGCGTCCGCGTGCATATCAGCGCTCTGTCCGCCAGTTTCCGACTGGCGGGAGTGCCGGACCTGACCAGGCACCCGCTGCTGCACCTGGTTCTGCGGGGAGCCAAGCGCGAGCTGGGGTCGGAGCCGAGTCGCAAGCTGCCGGTGTCGCCAGACCTTTTGTCGAGACTGCGGCTGCAAGTCGACAGCTCGAATCCTGTGCAGGCGGCCTGCTGGGCTGCGGTCATGTGCGCTTGGTGGGGGATGTTCAGGAAGTCCAGCCTGCTGCCGCGAGGGCGCGCCGATCCGCCAGTGCTGCGACTGAGCTCGCTGGCAAGATGCCCCGAAGGCCTTCTTCTGACGTCCAGCTTCGGGAAGACCAACCAGTACGGCCGGACGCATCGCGTGCTGCTGCCAGAGTTGACTTCGGGCCACCCGCTCTGTCCAGTGGCGGCACTGCGAGGCCACCTGCGCTGCAACCGGCTGAAGCGGCGGCAGCAGGGCCTGTTTTCATTCAGCAGTGGATCGTCCGGTCACGCATCTCTGACGTCCTCAATGTTGTTCGAGACAGCACACCAATGACCACCAGCTGAGTTCTCGCTCGTAGATGGTGGAAGAAACATCAGCAGGACAACTGTTCGTCCTCTCATGGTAGCTGCGCTTGGCTGTCGGAGGACTTCAGCAGCTTCATTCTCTCAGGTGAAAACAGTGAAGCAAAGGGTTGGATTTAATTCCTCGACAGCAGACAGATCGTACAAATTGATCGGCAGACTCAGTCCCGTAATGTTAATCTCATCTCATTCGGTGTACGAGGATTCTCGTTGAGCTGACTTCTTAATACGGCAGTGATCTTTGTGAAGAAAGGCAAGGCACGCGTAAACAAAGCAATTTTCACCGCTGCTAGGAGGAGAAATGACGGCCTTCTTTTGAAAAAGCGCAGTCGGCAAACTAAACCCAGCCGCATGCCCCGAATAGTAGGGAGTTCGAACAGCGAGGGCAGAGCAAAGGTCGAAGAAATTTATCTTGTCAATGGCCCATCCACTGCCATTAGCGTTGTACACGTCTACTCTCTGCTCTAACACTGCAAATTGCTGCCTCCACCAGTCATCAAATTCCTGCACATCAACCAGCATACAGAGATTTGTACTCATCCATTTGTTTTCAACATTGACTGCTTCTGCTGCCTGCACCCGAATCATGCGCACGTTTAGCTTAATTTGTGCTCTTAGCGAACAGTTGTCAAAGGAGTCAAGACGAACTTCGAGATACTGCAGAACCGCATGTTTGACCAGGTCTAGAAACTCGAATGGATCATTAGTGCCCCAAAGCAAAACACAAATACGCGATGTTGGCGAAAGCGAAAGCAGTAACGAGGCCTCTTTATTTATATTTTAATGATTAAAAGAATAAGGATAAAAGAAGAAGAAAAAAGAACTGCGCGAAAACACTGCCAACTCAGCAGCGCGGCTGGAGTAAAATACCCCCCCGCTGGCGGAGGGGTGGGCGCCCACCTAAACAACACAGAACGTACACACGCGGCGGAGGGGTGGGCGCCCACCTAAACAACAAAGAACGTACACACGCGGCGGGGGGGCGCACCACAGACGCAGCGCGCTTGGGCACTAAAGCCGGTTTGCTCAAGGCAAGCCTAGCGCAAACCGCAGTCATGTCAGCTGTTGGGGTGAAGCGATGAATCTGCAGTACATCATCGTGGGCACTGTTCACCAAGGAGATAACACATGAAGACCCTAAAAATAAAATCGAGAGATAAGATAGTGAAAATCGAGAAACATAAACTGAGAATCTCATGATTGCTTATAAATCAAGCTCAATTAGCTATTCATAATAATCGATGTCTGTATGCAGAATCGAGGAGGGTGTTTTTGGATGTATACAATCGATATAGGTGTGCAGAGGTGTGCGGAGTCGAGGTGGGGTGTCCAGAGTCGAGGTGGGGTGTGCGGAGTCGAGGTGGGGTGTGCAGAGTCGAGGTGGGGGTGTGCGGAGTCGAGGTGGGGTGTGCAGAGTCGAGGTGGGGGTGTGCGGAGTCGAGGAAGGGATGTGCAGAGTCGAGGAGGGGGTGTGCGGAGGCGAGGAGGGAGGTGTGCAGAGTCGAGGAGGGGGTGTGCAGAGTCGAGGGCGGGGGTGTGCAGAGTCAGTGTTGGTGTACGGACTAGGGGTGGGCGGATGTTATTACGTATTAATTAAAACTGAACTAGTTACACATTTCTCCAGGTTTAAAATTTTTCCACTTCAAATATTGGTAAGAAAATAATTGATTTTTTACATTAACAGAGTGGCAAAACTCACCTGTCCCTTCACCTGCTCTTCGCCTAGAACATGTTGTAGGATCCTGCATGTTGCGACTGCCGGCTGCCAGGCAATGCTGATGCAGATTTGTCTGCTTCCAGCTTCGAATTGATCAATTTTAAGGCCAATGGCAATGCTTAGCTTAAAAAGGAATAATTAAGAAAAATGCAAAGTAGAGATCGAATCTAGTTAAGATGCTCTAATTCTATTCGTGATATTGAGACTTAACAACGAGCACCAAGCTATAGAAAAGCAGCCCGCTGATAGTAAAAACCTCAAAATCAAAACTAATAGTCGGGTAATGCGAATAGGTTGCCATGATGCGATAGCTTTTAGCATCAAATCCACCGATACGAGTTGATTTTCTTTTTTTCTGTCTAGTCTGCGTTTTTTTCTAAAAATAATTCGATGTTTATTATGAGAAAAAACAATGCAAAAACAACGTGTATTTGGGATAAACGGCTTTGTAGCAAGAAAATAATTTAGAAGAAGAAACTTTTATTTAGCATTAAATTACAAACTTTCTGCATAGAAAGCAGTATAATTCATTATAAGCTACCATGTACATTCTTGCTCTCCTAATAACTAAATATGAAAACAATGCTATCAAAGAGCCTCCAGCTTGATAAACTGCTTAGCCCAGCCCAACGAGATAAATCACAGGTAACATGCACTGAAAATATTAATTTAATTTAAGCAGTTTTTAACTTTTTTTAGAGCTCCTCCCCTTATCAAAAGTCCACTCATTTTTGTAGAACTTTTGTGTGCGCTAAAAATTCGTTTCCCTTGCCAACAAAATACTCCAGGCTAAAGCAAATTAAGAGTTACTCAAGCGAATACGGATCCCCCCTCCAAAGTCAATTGAGTACTCGCCCACAACGCTACTCGGTAGGACGAATTGAAGGCAAACTGACGGTGCAGCCATCGGTTCAGCGGCTTGGACTCCTGCTGATTGTTGAACCACCGGTGGGGTAGCATGAGGTTCGACTCCTGCTGATTGTTGAAACTCTGGTACCACCGGTGGGGTAGCATGAGGTTCGAAATCTCGTAGGAGATCAGACAGGCTGGCATCCGCCATCATTCCAGCCATATTTTTTCCAGCGACTGGAACAGCCCTGTGCGGTGGCTGCTGCTCGACCGTGGCTTTTTCGTTCGTCTCCTCCGGCTCCAACTCGTGCTCCTCAAAGAAAGCCGTGTCCAATTCTGGCGGAGCAACAAAATCAGCGGCAGCAGCATCATCGTCATAGCGATTTACCGGTGTCTAAAGACTGAGAGCACCAGCCGCTGGAACGTCAACGCTGGCAGCTTGATGGTCGATGCCAGCAGGTCCAGGAGCAGCAGCTGGATAGTCGACGCTGGCAGCTTGATGGTCGATGCCAGCAGGTCCAGGAGCAGCAGCTGGATAGTCGACGCTGGCAGCTTGATGGTCGATGCCAGCAGGTCCAGGAGCAGCCGCTGGAACGTCAACGCTGGCAGCTTGATGGTCGATGCCAGCAGGTCCAGGAGCAGCAGCTGGATAGTCAACGCTGGCAGCTTGATGGTCGATGCCAGCAGGTCCAGGAGCAGCAGCTGGATAGTCAACGCTGGCAGCTTGATGGTCGATGCCAGCAGGTCCAGGAGCAGCAGCTGGATAGTCGACGCTGGCAGATCCAGGAAGGCTGGCAACATCAGCTGGATGCTGATCTGCAGCAGCAAGTGCAGCGGAAATCAAATCAAAATTAGTACATGTAGTTGAAATTATTGCAGATTGATTTCGCACACCTTGAATCGTCTGGTTCAGGGTGCTGACCGGGGCTCGATGACGCTCGATCATGTTGAGTTGCTCCTGGCGGTGGGCGGCCTCCAGTACAGTAAAGCGGGCTCGTTCGATGCTATCAGGCGAGCTCCAATTAATGATGGTGTGATTTTTATGGGCCCGAACTTGGCGGCGCACATTGAACAGCTCAGTTGTCTGGCACTCGTGGCAAAGCAACCAGCGACTTATAATGCAGCTGTCTTTTTTGTTATGGAGCTTTAACCCACCGAGCTCACAGGAATTGCAGCTGATGCACACCTCGTGCACGTAGGATGGACACCGAGATTGATTCATTATTTAAAATTTATCTATGAGAAATTTAGTTTAAAATAAAATTTAAATTTAAACTTCTCATATGCACATATTTAGCCTCTTATATACCCACTTCAACCAAATCTGTGGTAATAAAAACATAGCCGCTATGTTTTCAGCTTTGCTATGTTTACAGTCAGCCACCCAATGTCCAATGATTTCATCAGCGCATCCAGGTATTGAGCCCTCGTTAAATTCCCGCACGCCCCGCTAAATTCTTTTGAATACGCCGCCAACTTTACCCCACCCAGTCGAGGGTGGCAATAAAACTGATAACTGAGCACTCTCTCCTTTCAGCAACAAAGCCGCCGCCGCCATGCACCAGCTCCCAGACAGCGGGAGAGAGAGGCTTGGCTACCACTTTTTTGTTTACAGAAGTTTGTTATTACCGATAAAATTATATATTAAAGTATTAGTATAATACTGAATACAATAAAATACCGCTGATATTTGCCAATTGTTCAACACAATTTCTAGAGATTCCCCTAGCTCGCCTCTGTGCATACTTGCGGATTCCCCCATGAGGCGCCTATGTACTCTCATTAGGAGTCTACGGAATTCCCATGGCTTTGCCTGCGGCAGAGTTGAGCTATGCAAACACATAGGCGCCCTTCTGATCCGGGCCCACGGAATTTCCGTGGCTTTCCCTGCGGCAGAGTTGTGTTCTCCTCTACTACTAATAGTTAGCTGTATTTCTGTTTTCTTATTTTGATCCCGACAGCAAAGCAAATAATGCACTGTTTCATTTGAAATCCATGAATATTACTAAAGTCGCCGCGGCAGACTTTCCAGTTTTTGGGGATTTCGACTGGAGTATAATTAGCTAACCAAGCAGATGCATTCCGGAGTACCGGCACAGCAAAAGCTAGCCAATTATTCGCTATTCAAATCGAACAGCAAACAACATTGCGCAACAAGAAATGATAATTATCGCTTCGATCAATAAGAAACTTACCTCTGTCACGTGCGGGCCTGTAAGAGTCACGGCAGTCCACCTGTCCTTGCAGGGCACGTTGGAGAGCTTTGACACCGATGGCATTGAGTGCTGCTCACAGCTGGCTTATATAAGCAGGAGTGCAGGCACTAGCTGTTCCATCGAACTGACCATCTCAGCTGCAATATTGAGTACACCATCTTGCACTGTAAGACCGGAGAGCATGAAACTGCTACTGCCTACTCTGCTGCTGCCCGCACTGCTGCTCATGAGCTGCAACAGCGTCACAGGTGAGAGCTTGTCTGCTGAGGTCAATTTCCTCATTCGCAGCTGTTGGGATGTCCAAAGTCAACCCGCACACGTGCATTTCCCATTGCAGCCAATCGGTGGGCAGCCACCTTGACACCGGAAGCGAAAACTGACTGGGGAGACTGGGGCAACTGGGAAAGCTGTCCTGACGGATCGTTAGTTAGCAGGTGAGGCTTGCAAGTCAGCTGCATCACACGTAGAGTTGTCACAGCCGCATGTCCCATCAAGGACGACAGTCAGCGATCCGTCACAAATGCATCAATCCTTTCAGGTTCCAGCTGAAGGTGGAGGACAAGCAGGGCAACGGTGACGACACGGCCCTGAACTCTGTGAAGATGTTCTGCTCACATGACGGTATCTGGGGAAGCCACTCGCTGGAAAGTGCAGCTGGCAGCTGGGGCAACTGGCGCGAATCCTTGCACTGCAGCAAGTTTTACTCAGGTATCCAGTTCCGCTCGGAGCCGTCTCAGGGCGGTGGTGACGACACGGCTGGCAACAATGTCCGTCTGCTGTGCGACGGCAACTGGCAGGATGGTGGCGGCCTGGACTGGGGCAGCTGGACCGACGCCCAGTACTGCCCTCACAACAGCTTCATCTGCGCCCTGCGCACCAAGGTCGAGGGCTCGCAAGGCGGCAGGCGTGACGACACGGCCCTCAATGCGATCGAGGTCCAGTGCTGCTACATCAACTGACCTGACTGTGTGCTGTAGCAATTTGTTTTACTTGTGCCAGTCAATACAATCGTTCTTCCTGGACTGTGGTCTCATTATTTATGGAATGTGTTTCCTACACTCAGCGGACTGTGTTTGTATTTATCAATGCTCTGCAGCTTTTACGGAGTTTAGATGTGGGGAGAGAACATAGAGGCTCCACGCGAGGTATTTTCAGGAAGTAGATCGGTCAGCATGAGAGAGGAATTCTAACGGTTGCAGCAAAGACAGCCCAACCCCTCGAGTGTGTTTTTTAGAATCAGTTATAACGTACTTCTCAAATATTCAGCTTACTCTTAATCACCTGGACCAAATTATGCGAAGAAAGACTTCGTGTGCAACACTTTACTGATCCTTAGAGTAGATTAGAAGTACATTAGACTTACATTAGCCTTTGTAACGCATTGGCGTCTTAAAGTCGTGCGTGCAGGGCTCCGGGGAGGATGGCAACACGCACGAGCACCTGGCCAAGATAGTGAAGTCCAGGGCTTGGAATAACTGTGCCTTCGGGGCCTTCGGGTGACCAATAAACTGGCAGGTGGATTTGTGATTTCCAAACCAGATACTGGGTTCGAAATGCCAATTAAAAACTGCAAATACCTCATTGTAATCGAAAATGGGGCGCACACGAAATCGTAGTTTGTCCTAACTGACAGTTTTGTTCCATGAATTTTTGCACCGTGCTTTGGGATTGGCCAAACGCAGTTTCATGACAAGCAAAATCCAAGCAGCAATTTTGTAATGGCAAATATTGGGATTGAATTGGGATTTTCAACTTTTCAATTTTTCGGTGCTCACTTGTTTTGGCGTTAAGAAAAGCCAGTATTATGAAGCCCTCCGAAACATTTAAGCAACAAATTATGCAAGAATTGTAAATAATTCAGAAATAGTCTTTGACTTTCACTAAGAAGTACTTCTGCCAGTAATTGATGAGATACAATAACTTTTTCCCAAGCGATAGCGACTGGATCGAAAAACTGTCAACATAATTAATACTTTTGCCACAAAAAACTGCGTACTAGCTAGAAATGACTTTGAAAGCGTTCGTTAAGAAAAATATATCAGTTTACAAGGGAAATAAACTAACATGCACTTCCGCCAGAGTCACCTGTCAGATTAAAAATTTTCAAACAGGACGTCAAAAGTAAAAATACAAGTGAAAGCTGTTGTGACGAATTTAATCTGGCAGTCCTTGGCAGAACAAGACCGAACAAGACCGAAGAAAAATGCAAGCATAGCGCAGTCCAATATTCAATTGAATTTATATATATTTTGCTTGCTTAGTTGGCCAAGTTTTTTATTTGTTTTTTGAGTAGCGACGAAAAACGAACAGTTAATATAAAACGATAGATGATACAGCGAATTGTAATTGGCTGAGAGTTACGATGGGCGCTGGGCAAATTATTGATTTGTTAAAAATTCATCACTTGCTGACATATAAAAGCCGATTCAATGAATGTACTCGTACACAGAATTCATACAAAATATGATACACTTACGTAGTAGTCTACTGATAGTAAAAACGATAGTAAAACAATGAAGTTTTCCACAAGTCCCCCGTCACACTCGCCTTCCTCTAAAAGAAAAGATATTTGCACTCTAATACATGTAGTCAATATTAATTTGAATAACATAAGTGAAAATGCAGACAATGATTACGAAATGAGCTGAGGAACATTTTTAGTAAGCACACAAGAGAGCGCGACAGCACGCGAGAAGAAAAGTAGAGACGACTAGTGCACGAATAGCATCACGCTGCAGAATGCAGAGCAGACAACGCGCCGAATGCGCCAGCCAACAGACGGCTCACCGCTGGGCCGGTCCCGATGGACCGCACGGGCGCGACCCCAGTGGGTCGCAGATGCCTCCCAGCCAACGCACGCAGAGGTGCAGAGAAGGACAGGCACAAAGAAGGTCGCAACGAACTCTGAACGACGCCAAGGGCGCCCGGCTGACGAGGACCGCGCAGCAAAAAATGGTACGGCTCACGGGCCCGTTGCTGGGGAAAAGGAAACTAGATCGACAGGAGACAGAAGCAAAAGATGGAACAGAAAAAACATTTTAATAGCACAAGATGACAGGGACATGTATATGAAAGGCGAAAATGATAAAACTCACTGAATTATAACAATACATGCGTACATGTATTTTGATATTGGATTAAAAACATTAGTTTCACAGTGCAAGCAATAATTATTTGAAGCATTTACATTTTTACATGCAAAATATCAACCTTGGTTTAGAGCAGCTGTTGCAGATTTTCAGTTGACGGGACGGTAAGCTGGTCTGAATGGGGTAGCCGGTACAGTTGAATGGACTGAAACGGCCCTTTTAGGTCGCAGTTGGTCGGAGCTGGCCACGTCGTGTGGGTACCGACGAAACGACGTACGAATATGTAGAATGTTGAATGTTGAATGATCGCCTAAGCCGCCGAATAGAGATGATATGGTGAGTTTCGCAGGCAGGCGAGGTGTAACGTCATGTAAAACTGCCCTTTTGAGGCCACAGCCACTTGCTGCGGTGATGCAGAATACGAGTCGAGCGATACGATGGCGGACTGAATTTATGGCATTACTTAGATTCTCAAGATGCACAAATGATCCATAGGGGAATGACGACTGGGAGGAACGCGCTGAATTGGGTATTGTCGCTGCGCTCAGCCTCAATCTCTCCTTCCTCCTCCGATCGGAAAGTTGTGTAGCAGTAGCACGTCTCGACCCAGGGTTCGAATCTCGAGGTGGGACCCTCCATTAAAATGTGACGAATTTAATCTGGCAGTCCTTGGCAGAACAAGACCGAACAAGACCGAAGAAAAATGCAAGCATAGCGCAGTCCAATATTCAATTGAATTGATATATTTTGCTTGCTTAGTTGGCCAAGTTTTTTATTTGTTTTTTGAGTAGCGACGAAAAACGAACAGTTAATATAAAACGATAGATGATACAGCGAATTGTAATTGGCTGAGAGTTATGATGGGCGCTGGGCAAATTATTGATTTGTTAAAAATTCATCACTTGCTGACATATAAAAGCCGATTCAATGAATGTACTCGTACACAGAATTCATACAAAATATGATACACTTACGTAGTAGTCTACTGATAGTAAAAACGATAGTAAAACAATGAAGTTTTCCACAAGTCCCCCGTCACACTGTGCTGTCATATTCTGAGATTGATGAACAAGCCGGCCATGAAGCCTTAATGAGGCGAGCGGACAATGCTGCAACTAAAACCAAGGTATCGTGAGCCAACTGCAGTATCATAAAGTGCTTAAGCCAAAAAATAGTACAAAGTAGAAAAATGTTAACTAGCAAAGCAGGTTGAAGTAAAAAATAGCTGGAATAAATCATCAATAAAATTACAAGCATTATCTGTTCACCATTTTTGTAGAAACGAGCTTCTTTAGAGGATCATAAAAATTGGATACGTATCAAGGACGTTCCTGCAACCAAAAAAGTTGCGTATCGGAGACGTCCCACTTTCTATTGGATACGTAATTTTGCTATGCGGGAGTTAATAAGCGGAATTGTGCGGTGAAATAGAAAATAATAGAATAGAAATAAGGCGAAAGCTCAAGGGGGGCCGTAGCCCAGCGGTCTAGCACAGGCTCTGGTGTGCCAGCGACCCAGGCTCGATTCCAAGTGCAGTCACATTAATTTGGGGCTGAATTGGAATTTCGGCTTGGCTCTGCTCGTGCAATTAACGGCCTTGAGAGCCAACCCCCCCCCCCCAAGGCGCAGTGAAGTGTACATGCCTAACGATAATATAAAGTTAGGGCCGCTGTACACTCCTGTGTGAGTGTGTGCCTGCGTACGTATCCGCGCGCTTGTATGCCTGCTCAGGGGAGTCGGCGGAATGGGCAGTAATTCCTCTCGCCGGTTGTGTGCCTGTCGCTTAAAGTGCGCCAGGGTGCCCACAACCCCCCTGCCTTTAATAAAAAAGGCGAAAGCTCAAAACACAACTGCGAGTGTAATTTTTTGTGTCCATTTACACGAGTAGTTGTACCGTTATAATAGTTGGAAGATTCGCGCAAGAAGTGAGTGGGTTCGTTGATAAAGGAAGCCTAAAAAGACGGGTTAGACTAGAAGAGAAGTAAAACACACTAAGTTATAAAGAAGCAATTAAAAACTTTCTTGCATCCATGAACAAAAAACACGCAACTATGCGCGACAGTCTACTTTATCAGTAGGAAGAATGCGCGAAGCCGAGGAAAATAGTGCATATGTAAAGTATGCCATTTCGAGGCGAGTTTTATAGAACCGCATATGATCCGATGTAGATAAGTAATAAAAACGCGACAATTAAGCGAGATCTACGGGAGTTGTAAAATGTGTTTAGCATCTCCCTGCGACAATGTAAGGACTGCAGCAACTGCCATCGTAAAATATGTATAAACGACTGTCCCTAAAGCCTGATAATAATACGCGAACGAAAAAAATTCATGGTAGCTTTTGGAACGAAGCTTTGCAACGACGATGGTGAATTATCGTTATCCCCGGCCGTCGCTAAGCGGAGCCGTAACCGGAACTCGATCCTTGCGAAGACACGGCGGATAGCTTTCGGCGTCTAGCGGTTCACAGAGTCTACATTCAAATCCGGATAGCGAAGCATTAATTTGGCCAGCCACTCGGCCAGATCTGTCTGAGTCTGCTCGTGGTATTTCACTAAGTCGTGGCAGAGCAGGCGCTGATATTTTGGTCGAAGATTGACGTCCTGATCATTAAACTGAAGAATTACAAAATCAGCGTTGGGATATACGAATATGAATACAAAAGTTTTGTATTCATATCGGCCAATACAGCATTGCCGATAAAATGTTAAAGCACGATCGAGATACTAATAAAAATGCGGTTAATTTACTTTTCTTCATTGATGTAATTAGGCGAGTTTTCTAAATACAAAATCGAACTCAATTTTTCTAGCGTACATTTTATGGCATTTACACGCATAAAAAGATAAGGCGGCTGGACAGAAACAAGTCGATGTTACGTTTGTCTGTACATATTGGCTGAACTAAGAAATAAAATTAACGAAATAATTTATCGCCTGGGTTTATTCCTGGCATCACCTTGGAAATTTTCCTAGGAAATATTTTCAACAAAAAATAGGCCTATGAAAATATCAAATTTTTTTAAAACCTTAGGTGATAGTTTAAAAACTAGAACTTAGTCAGAAAAGAACTTCGTTTGATACTTGAGGAGGCCTTAAAAAACTATTGCCATGACACTCTAACTTCAAATTTAAATTAATCCAGTAAACACTTTACTTTAAGTAAAGAGAAAACCTATGTCTATCGAGTCTCTCCACGCTTTTGTTGTGCTGTGCACTTTTACAGTGCTAGTGCACCTAGCCTAGCTGAGCCGGCGGCGGGCTTGGTGCTGCCGTCCCGGGGGGGGGGGGTTGGCTGGGGGGTTGGTGGGGTGGTGGGTTAGAGAGCGCGTGGCCCTCCCCCCTCCGCGGGTGTGTGCTATTTAGCATCGCTCGCGGCAGGTTGGAGCGGTGCGCGGCTCGGCTATCCCCCTCTCTTAGAACTCTGCATTCCGTCAGCGCTATACAGCCACCAAAATTACGATCGTACGACCTGAAAAGAAATATATCGGAAAGGCCACCTACCTGCACCGGCCCTGAGCGACCGCCGCTAGCTGAGTAAGTGCACATTCTGCCTTCCTTCTTTCGGTTGCCTAGGGGACACAGAGAGTCCGTGTGTCCTGATGCCAACTCAGCTCGATTAGAGGGAGACGTCAGAAGGGTACCTACCGTACGTACCTACGCCTTTACGCCAGCCAGTGCGTCCCGACGCCTCGCTGAAGGCGGCCCGCACCACTGCGTCCCGACGCGTGGTAAGGCTGCGTGGGTGCGTCCTGACGCCCGCAGACTGTCAAGGAAAGTGCTCGCCCTAGCGCCCGCGCGCAGGCTAAGCAAGGATCCGCTTGTACCCGATACTGTACCCTGTAGGACCACCCTACTGCCGGGCCGGGGGCTGCAGGGATACAACACTTTCCTTCATCAAACTGCTCCAAACCTAAATGCTGACGGCACGCTGTACCTGCCACTGCCAGTAACGACAGTCGTGGACTCGTGGTAAGGTTCCCCGCTGTGAAATTAAGCTCACACAGCACACAGAAACCTCACTACAGATATCATTTTTAATCAATTTGTGGTAGGCCGGTCTTTCACTGTGAGGATAAACGGGAGACGTGACTCTGACGGAAATGTTTTCCCATCGCTGACGCTTGATGTCATTTTGTTCCCCCGTTTGGCCCATTGCCTGTTTTCTCCCGTTTCCCCTGTTGTCCCTTCCGTTGTCCCATCTGTTTGTCTCATTCGGTGCCCCCATCTTTTGTTTTGTTTTGTTGCGTTAACCCAGCCGCCGGTTTTTTCTCTTTTTCTCCGCCGGGTGACCCACCTGCTGCTGCTCCATCTGGTGCCCCACCCCCTGGGATTAACTGTGCATATTGTATAAATATCTTGCGTGTTTCACCATTTTTCTTCTCATGCATTGGCGTTTGCGTTTTCGCGTTTTTGTCCAACCCCCCTTTTTTGCTCTTACGAATTGAATCTTTGCTTATAGTTGGACCATTTGATAATTGATAGTCAACTAGTAATCAGTTGACCTTTAATATTTATTTATATCATACTAATTCGCCCCTCGGCACCGCCGGATCCCTATCTCTTGCGCGTGGGTTAACAAAAATAATATAGTTTTATAATAGTTATCTGCTGGCTTGTGACGGGTTTGTTTGAATAATTTAACATGAATAATATCCAGCTTATAATAATAATTAAAATTCACTATATATTTATTCATCGTTCATTAATCGAAGCCCATATAGAGTTAACATTTATTCATCGTTCATTAATCGAAGCCCATATAGAGTTAACAAACTATACAAACTATAGTTTCTATTGAGTCATTTGCCCACGGGGCGTGAAACAACCTATTAGTATAATGTCAAAGAAAGCTCTGAGACCTCAACGTTCCGTAAATACGAAATTACCGTGTGGTGGCAGCGCTACTCTACTATATGATAGTAACCAACTAATAAGCACATCGACGAATCTTGAAATTTACGGTGTCTGAGGACCCAACTGAACGACCGTGCCTGCTAAAGACCGCTCGACTGCGATTACGACTACGGCCCGCCCCCCGGACTTATGAGAGGACGACCCGACAGACGGTGTATATACAAGGAGATAAGTACTGCAACGAAACGGTGCTATTTTTCAGGCTTCACGAGTGACGAAATAACGAAGGCGGCAATTCAAAGTTCAAACCGCCCCAGCAACTAACAAAATTTTATCTTCTTCGCCTCCTCCTCAAATTTACATTACTTTTCCAAAAAGTTATTATAATAAAGTTTAACAAACTCAGCAAAATTAAATGCACGTTTTTCTGAAAAACTTTATTAATTTACACGTATTGTCATTTTATTGTTTATTGAGTCTTTTTGTAATTTTATGCAAATTACTATAGTTTGTTTTCGCGTACTAATTTAAGAGTAAAAAAATCTTTATTTTCTGATCCGATTTACTGTCTGGACTGTGACTTCTCTCTATAAGTAGAAACACAAAACGAACCATTTTTAGTTGTTGCATTAATAAGTTTCTGGTGTTTTTCTTTCTTTGCTGTCTTGATCTTTAAAAAGAAGCCATTTAAAAAACACCCTACTTGTCTTGTATATCGACTCTTTTTCAATTATTGGCCTACCCCTGGCCCTAGCCACAGCTAGTCTAAGCCCTAGGCCCCTAATCTAGAAGTTGAATGATTCGGTTCGGTCGTGACTAATTTTAGTCAGAAGTTTTGCTGCACTCACTTCAGCTCTGAGCTCTATCTAAACTATTAGACTGCATTATTTATAGCTTTGTTAAAACAACTTTTAGGCCTATCTAATTTTAAATATTTGCATTTGATATCTTTTAGGCCTATATTCCCATAAAGTCTCTTTTGCCAATTTTGTCCAAATATATAAATAAAAATGGGTTTAAAAGACATAATTACTTTTGCTTTTGCTACAATTTTGTTTTTGATATATAGCACTGCTGCACAGTCTATTAATGTAAGTATTTCATATTATTTAATCTTTATAACTATTTGTAAAAGTTTTTTAACAAATAAATTGCTGGCTAGGCCAGGGCATACATGTATTCTTCCATTATAAAATCATTTATTAAGTTTCTATGCATTTTGGTACCTGTGCTTTTCAGTGCCTAGTAGGCCTATTTAAGTGGGACTTTTTCAAGTTGGACTTTTAAAAAGTGGGACTTTTTTAATTATATTAATAAAATACTTCTAATTTTCCAATTTTTTTGAAATTTTCATTAGACACTTAGACTTAGTAGATGCCCAAAATGATAAAAGCAAAAAATCACCCAAAACTGCATTCTGTGGTGATGCAACTGTCACGATTATTGGCGTAGCGGCTAACTATGGCTATGACCCTTAAAAGGGCCGGTTTGACGAGAGTTGTAGAGAGTCGTAGTCTCAAAATAAGTTAAAGTCAACTCTTGTAAAGCGGATTTTGTAGCGGAGCACTTGGCGACAAAGGCAGGAACTGCCGTAGTTGTTTTTATTGGTAGTATCAATATTAGGCTTGGTTATTACTGTCAATACACAAACTATAGCTTTCTGGGCACTGGCGGCTGCAACAATGGTTTTTGAAGATAAATTGAATGTGAAGTCAAGTGGCAGACGAATGATGCAATGGTGACGTAACATGACGAGCAATGGCAATGAGCACAGTGAAGGCAGTGAGACGCAGTAGGCAGGCAGATAAGCAGTGGCGAGGTTGGCGTCAGCCGTGGCGTGAGATAAGGAGGCTCGAGGCAGCCAGACAGAGAGAAGGAAAACAAGGCTAGACAAGGCTGGCCAAACCAGACGGAAAACACAAGGCAGAAAACACATAGGCAGTGAGGAGAGAGAGGCACGAGATGGGACAAATGAAGCCCCCAGCCTGCCAGGCGAGGGTTAATAAAGAGTGCAAAAGGGGGTAGCATAAAACACAGAGTTTTCTTGGTGAGAACTTGAAATTATTGATCGTGCCAAAATTTACAGACGGGCGCAAGGCCTACCAAATACACAGTGAATTAGCAATTGATACAAATTATTTGCACGCTACTATAAGTAAACGTTAAAATAAACTATTGGAGAAATTAAAATGAAAAATTGCAAGGGAAACTATAGTCCAACGGCCCTTTTGCGGGACCACTTAAACTAGCAACGTCACACCCGCCTCCCTTCCGAAAAAGGATAGGGTCACGCAAAAGAAAACCAACACGCGGGGTGACGGCAGAAACACAGCATGACCGCAGCATATGAAATTACAGTAGAATGAATTACAGTGGGGTTGAGTTAGTTTATATGAGTACATGATTACTGGAGGCCTTAGGGATTACTGACCTACAGGCTTACAAGTGGCTGAATAACAAAGTCAAAATTACAGAACAGGTGGTGGGATTACAGAAAGTTACAGAACATTACAAAGGGGACGGTAGGTGGATTACAGAGCAGTAGAGCGCAGTGAGCGCGAGTAGTATAGTATGGTGGCGTTACAAAACATAACAAAATATAACAATGGTTACAAAGTAGCACCGAACAGAGCGCGTGGCGCGCGACCATAAAACGACAAAGGACGCGCAGAAGTGATACGATGGATGAGGCAAAACACAGAACGAGGATGACAAGGTGGATGAGGCAAAGGATGTAGAGCAGAGGCACGGAACAGAGGCACAGTCCGGACAACTGCGGGCAAACAACGCCAGGCGTCAAGGGTGGCGGGACACGGCGCAGCGCGCCAAGGCAGAGACGGCACGAGAGCGCCCAAGGCAGGAGACGGCACAGTGCCCCAGGCAAAGAATGGCGCAGCGCCAAGGCAGGAACGGTGCAGCGCGCCAGGCGGGAACGGCGCAGCGCGCCAGGCGGAGACGCGCAGGGGCGCCAAGGCAGGAAACGGCGCCACGGGCCAAGGCAGGAAACGGTGCCACGTGCCAAACAGAATGGCGCAGCGCAGAGACGTGCGGCAGGTGTGTGTGCATGTGCATGTGTGTATGGGCGTGTGTGAATGTTGAAATTATTTTGTCTACTTTTATCCCACACAAGATATATATACACATTCATATGATTATTCCCTTGAAATTTGCGAAATTTGGTGATGAGCTACAGCTCATTTTCGAAGTAAGCGACGCTGGCCTAATCAACCAGTTGCGCAGCGTTACGCTGCACTCATCAATTGGCTAAGTAGCGAACTGAGCTAGCTATATTCCTATATGCATATTTTTTCAAGTTTTCAAAGGGTTTTTTTCCGTTTTTATTCTTTTTGAATTACTTATGAGTTTTACTAGTCGCCAGTTGGTATGTTTTAATTACCAACCGTATATTGCACATTATATGGTTTTTGGGGTATTAACGTCAGAGGTGACGCCCTTATACATTTTATCGACTTTGGCAACACCGAACGGATGCAATAGGATTATTCTAAGCTATCAATTATTTTAATTATTTTTTGCCATTGCTATGTTTATACTATTCATGCTATTACTATTTATATAATATTCATATTGTTGTCATATTAGGCTTACAGGGGCATACGCGCCCTAATGTATTTTATAGACTACGGCAATGCCGATGCAGGCGGAGGACTACTACAATATATTTTCGGCAACTAATATATTCATAATATTCATATCATAATCATATTTTGACCATAAAGTGCTTTATGAATTAATTTTTTAATGTACTTTTGAATTAACTAGTTTGGCTTGTGGCTTGTGTTTTGTGGCCTGTGGCTGGCAGATGCCGCAGGGACCTGTGGCCGGCAGGTGCCACAGGAGGTAGTTTTACGCCTTGCCTGGGGCGTGTAAGCTTGCGGTCTACAGGTGCTGCATGGACCTGTGGCCGGCAGGTGCCACAGGAGGTAGTTTTACGCCTTGTCCGGGGCGTGTAAGCTTGCGGTCTACAGGTGCCGCAGTGACCTGTGGCCGGCAGGTGCCACAGGAGGTAGTTTTACGCCTTGCCCGGGGTGTGTAAGCTTGCGGTCTACAGGTGCCACATGGACCTGTGGCCGGCAGGTGCCACAGGAGGTAGTTTTACGCCTTGTCCGGGGCGTGTAAGCTTGCGGTCTACAGGTGCCGCAGTGACCTGTGGCCGGCAGGTGCCACAGGAGGTAGTTTTACGCCTTGCCCGGGGTGTGTAAGCTTGCGGTCTACAGGTGCCGCATGGACCTGTGGCCGGCAGGTGCCACAGGAGGTAGTTTTACGCCTTGCCCGGGGCGTGTAAAACTGGCGGTTAGTGTCTGCTTCCCCACTGCTGGAGCAGGTCGGACACTTGACAGGTCCGGTACCTGACAGGCGGGCGGATAGGGCGTCCGTACCTGGATCTGGGTACGTCAGCCGGGGCTGGTGGTTCCACTGCTTGCGCAGCGACTGGATTCGCAGCAACCTCAGGTGGTTCTATTTGCTCGGAGGAAGGATCCCCCAAGGAAGCCGTGTACAGCGATTCTGAGCTGTCTTGGCTGTGGCTGGTGTCAGTGTCTGTGCTGTCAGTGTCAGTGTCTGGCTGTAGCTGTCCCTCAATGGCTACAGCATCGCCAGCTTCGGCGAATGGTTGGCCTTTTCCAGCTTCAGCTCCCGCCCCCTCCTCAAAGGCGCCTGAAGCTGGCGGTGGTGGATTTGGCCCTGGTGCTCTGCGTGGGCTCTCTGGCCGGGCAGAGGGAGGCTAGGGAATGGTGACGAGGCTAAGCTCGCTCGTGGGTCCGCTGGGCAGGTTCACACTAGGCGCTGGAGATCTGGCATGGGTGGCCTCATCATACCGGTCAATTACATCTTGGTAAGTGGGCTGTCTGATACACGGTTTGAGGCGGTCAATGTTGTAGATGTTGTGGCGCGGATTTGGCACCCGATCTGCTGGGTTTAGGAGACCATACTCGGGGGACTAAACGGTAAGTCCGCTCGGAGCAGCGCTGCATTACTCGGTATGGCCCCAACCACACAGCGGGTTCTTTGCCCTTGTGATTTGGGTTCAAGACCCAGACTAATTCTCCCTCGTGGAACTCAGCGCGGAGGGCGCGGCAGTCGTAATACCTTTTCTGCCTTTCCTGGGCTTTACCCTTAGTGCGGCGGGCTAGGGCAGAGGTTTTGACTAGCGTGCGGTGCAACTGGTGGGCGTACCTTTCCGGCTGGTAGTGCTCATTTGGCGGTGGATTGTGACAGAAGTCGAGCGGCAGTTCAAACTCACGCCCGAAGAAAAGTTTGGCTGGAGTAAATCCGGTGGATTCGGCGACTGTGGCACGGATTGACATGGCGGCCAGGCGGCTGGCAAGGGGCCAGTCGCATTGTCTCTCAAGACAAATGGCTCTAATCTGGGCTTTCACCATCTGGATCATCCTCTCAGCTTTACCGTTAGCCTGAGGGCAACAGGCTGTGATCCGACCCATGTCAATCTGTAGGAGCCTAGTTAATTCTATCATGGTACTATTGATGAAGGCAGTTCTGTTATCAGACACCAACTGCTCCATCACCCCATACCTGGCAACCCATTCAGTCAGGATGGTTGTGGCAGTGGTCTCTGCGCTGACGTCAGAAATAGGAACTACTTCGACAAACCCGGTGAACCGGTCAATCATAACCAGCAGGTACTTGTACCCCTCACACTCTTCGAATGGGCCTGCGTGGTCCACGTGGACAACCTGGTTCGGGTAGCCGGACAGTTCTAGTTGCATAGGGGCCTTGAGCTTACGCTTTGACTTCTTAGTCTTAGCGCAAACGGTGCATTTGGCCAGGACCCCCTTGACTATAGTATCTAAGTCGGAAATAACAAAGCGCGCCTTCAGGGCGGCCATCGTCTTGGTGATACCGCAATGGTTCAACTGGCCATGATACTGAAGGACCAGATGACTGACGTCTGTGGTCTCAGGCACCACCAGGCGCCTGTTGGCAGTCTTGGCTTTGGAAGATTTGGCTAAGTACAATAGGCCCTCGACTACTTCAAGGTCATTGAATTGAGCCTAGAGTGAGCGCATTTCCCAGCTACAACCCTGCAGTTCAGCCTTGGACAATGGCTCAGCCTTACCCTGGACACTGGCGATTAAGCGCGCCATGTCAACACAGGAGTCCTGGGCATTCTGGGCCCAGATGAGCTCAGGTGGCACTTGGGATACGGTTTCAGGTTCACGGGATTCAGTCTCTGGACTAGGAACAGCACCGCTAGCAGTGGCACGGACATTTGGCGTTGGTTCAGCCAGGGCATCTGTGTCAGTCTGACACGCTATGCTAATGCCTATGGTCTGGACGCACACCTGACGCAGTTCCCTAGAGGGGGGCGTACGCCGGCGCTTTGGGTCTTGGTCCAGGAATTTCCCTTTAAATTCTGGAATCTGGCTGCACGTCGGGCAGTCAAAGTGATCGGCTCTGAATTTTGGCAGTCTACTAAGAACATCAGCAGGCACGTGGTCAACGCCTGGACGGTACTGGACTGTGAAATCGTATTCGGCTATTCGTTCTAGAGTGGACTGCTGGACTTTCAGCGGGTACAGTTCAATGGTGGCAAGCCATTGGGCCAGCATACCAGTGGCATGCTTCTTAGAATGCAGCCATTTGAGCGCGGCCGCGTCCACCCGGACAGTGAAAGGCTTGTCTAATAGATAAGGACGGAAGTGCTCGAGCATCAGAACGAGCCCTAGCAACTCCCTCATGGTGGCGCAGTAGTTTCTCTGGCTACTGTTGAATTTTTTGGATGCGTAAGCTATGACTTGCTCATGGCCATCTGGCCCGAGCTGGTACAGCACACCCCCGGTGCCGTCAAGCGAGCTATCGCAGTCCAAAATAAATTCGCGCCCCTTGGCAGAGAGGTCTGGGTACGCCAGAATTGGTGGTGAACAGAGACTATGTTTGAGTTCTTGGAAAGCCCGTTCATGATGCGGTTGCCATAGAAACAGAGCGTCCTTTTTGGCTAAGGCATACAAAGGCGTGGCGATAATTGAGAATCGCGGCACAAATTTCTGGTAGTAATTCGCGAATCCTAAGAAGGATAAGAGCTGTTTCTTGGAAAGCGGTTTAGGCCACTCTTGGACAGCCTGAGTCTTCGCTGGGTCAGCCTCAATGCCCCGGCTAGACACAACGAACCCCAGGAAGGCAACCTTGTCCTTGAACAACTCACACTTAGATGGCTTAATTTTGAGACCGGCTTTTCTAAGCTGCCAGAGGACCAGCGCGAGATGCGCGATCATTTGGTCATTGTTGACAGCCTTAATGATGATGTCATCTAGATAGATGAAGCTGACCTTCATCAGGAGAGGCCTAAACACTTTGTGCATTAGTTTCGCGAAGTTGGCAGGCGCTGTCTTGATCCCAAATGGTACTACCTTCCAGCGGAAAGTGCCCTGGGGGCAGGCAAAGGCGGTGTAGTCCCTAGCCTCCTCTTTAATCCCTACCTGCCAGTACGCAGAGGTCAGGTCTAGGCTAGAGAATACAGTGGCCCCAGCAAGGCTGTCAAAAGATTCTTCGATGAGTGGCAGGGGAAAGCTACATGGCTTGATGAGCTTATTGAAGGCCCTATAGTCTATACACAAGCGTTGGGTGCCGTCCTTCTTCTTGACTAGAACGATAGGTGACACCCAGTCGGAGTCACATTCCTCGATGACCCCTTGCTCGAGCATCTGCGCTATGTTCTGATCTAGGAATTCCTTTTGGGCTGGCGTAGTGCGCCTGTATGGTTGCGCAACAGGCTTGGCCTTGGGATCTATTAATTCTATGCCCATCTCGTGTAATGTGGTATGGCCTAAATCTGCATTTGATCTAGAAATTTGGCTATTGAAGTAGTTGAGCAGTTTCAATACGGTGGCGAGTTGGCCCCTAGACAATTTGGCTTGGTCAAGTTGGAACTGCATTGTCAGCCATTTGGCTAACTCCCTACTAGGCGGCGGCAGTTTACTGAGTTGGCTTGTGAGGTTAGCTACATTGTCCAGACTAAAGTCAGACTCCTTCAGGGTCGTCTGAGCTATGACCTCATGACTATCTAATTCTTGGAATGAGGCAATTTCTTGCCCCCTAGTTATCTGAATTGGCTGCTCCCCACTGTTGAGCACGCGCACTAGTATGTGGTTAGTATCGCTAACTGAGTCTAGAGTCTTAGCTACCAACTGTTCGGTCTCTGGTCCGAGGATCCGGGACATGACTATACCAGAGGTGTACGGCAAAGAGTCGAGGACGCGACTGGGAATCAAGGTTTCTGAGTGCGGGGGTAATTCTACAGTGCCGGCGGCCATCACTCGTCGGAGTTGGAAAATTCCCTTGCCCCCCTCAATGACTGGCACTGACACCCTTGCTACTAAAGCTCGGCCAGAGTTAAAGTCTAGCAGCATCTCGAAGCTGCCTAGGAAATCCATGCCTAACAGGGCTTCCGTGGTACAGTAAGCAGTAACTAGGAATACATGCTGTTTAGTTGTATTACCTAAGTTGATTTCGCAGCGTAGCAACCCTAGGATGTCTACCTGAGAGCCGCCGAAGGCGGTGGCTCGCTGCGTATTAGCACTAGGCGTGAATATGTTATTGACGGGGTCAGCTGCGACCAGTTTGGCTTTCACGTCAGCACCCATGATGCTGGCATTGGTGCCTGAGTCTAGACAGGCCAGAACTTTAGAGTCTCCTACTCCTAGCTGCACGAAATAGCTAGACTCAAAGGTGTCAGCCGTGTACCCCCCTTGTCGGCATTGTGGATCACTGTCCCCTGGCTGAGGTTGCACATTACAGGCCTTGTCGTGCTGGCGCCTGGGGTCGACCTGGCGCTGGAATTTCACCCTAGTCCCCCTAAGGCGGTGCTGCTTGACTAGGCTACGCAGGCTGGGAGACAGTTGGCTAATGTGAACGAACAATTTCTCTGGCAGGTGCTCAGATTGGATGAACCGTAATTCTGAGACCATGTGGCAATGGTTCCTAGTTCAGTCGTGACTTTTCCATGGCTGGGCTGCTGATTTTGGCTCCCCCGGGGCTGCTTTGGCGACTGTGGTCTCGGCAAGGGCGATGGACAGTCAGCGATCAGGTGATCGGTCTGGCCGCATCGATGGCAAGCCCGCGGAGGGCGAGGAGCTAGCCTAGGTTGTCTATAGGTTTGGCTAACTTGTGGTGGGCCCCCAGTGGGCTCTGTACGAGTGGGCCCCTGATTTGTGGTGACAGGCAGAGTGGTCTGGCTTAATCTATTGGCTTGGTCGGTCACCATCTTCTCAAGCTCGGCGACCCTCTGTTCTAACGCTTTCTTCTCAGCGTCAGGTTCTATGGCACAAACCCTGGCTATAGTGGAAGGCACATTCAGAAGCTGGCGGACTCTGACAAGATCTTTGGCCTTCTGCATCAGCTCTTCTGCAGAGGTGGCACTGTCAGTTTCCTGATCCCATAAGAGGAGCTTTTTGGCGAGGTCCTTATCCCTCAACCCATGACAGAATCTGGCCTTGAGTAAGGGCTTCGCTTCAGTGAGCGAGAGACCCGCTAGTCTTGAATAAGAGACCAGTCTGTCAAAGAAGTCAGACATTTGCTCATTATGAGATTGGGCGGCAGCAACTAATTCTACGTAGGCCTTGTCCTTCTTCTTGGCATCGGTGTACCTTTACCTGAGCAACCAAAGCGCAGATTCGAAAGGCAACTGGTCACACCGGTAATTAAGATATACCTCTTGGCATTCGGCTGACAGTAAAGATACGAGAATGGCGGACTTCTGGTCCTCAGGAACGCAGCAAGTGGCTAGATACTAAGTAAGCTGAGCTTCCCACGTATCAAAGTTCATCTTCGGCTGATAAGCGATTGGAGGGCGAAGGCGTATGTCTGGCTTCGCAGGCGGCGAGGGAACGGCGAGACGCTCTTCGAGCATCCGGTGAAGAGAGGCTAAGGTTTGAGTCAACAAGAGTTGCTCACTAGGAGCTGGCGCGGCGGCAGCAGCTGCGCCTGCTGGCTGCTCGCCGGCATCGACTGCGTCCTGATCTGGCACGACGGCATCTCTGTCAGCCAATGACGCTGCGGCGTGGTTGTCCCTGTTGTCAGACATTGTGCAAGATTGAGCGAGACAAATGAGCCAAGCGTGAACAAAAATAAGGCTCCAGAGAAAACGAATTGAGGTTGATGACGCGAGAGAGACGAGAGAGATTGCGTCCTACTAACAAAAATATGTGCCTGACAGGGGCAAACCACAAAAAGCCTATAATAGGGGAAAGTCCTATCACGCAAACCACCCAGACTAACTGTCAGGCAATAGTCCCTACAAACAATCAGCGCACAGCGTAACCTGGCGTGGCTTGGCACACGCAGCGGAGCTATCTTGGCAGAGCGAAAGCTCGAGCTCAACGCAGTTGACAGCGCGCGTTGCTCAGGGCGACGACCAGCGGCAACCGGTGACGATCAGGACCCCTGGGCCTGATGTGGCACAGGCACCCAGGCCTTGCGGACCGACCCTCAGAGACGTGGCACAGGCACCCAGGCCTTGCGGACCGACCCTCCGAGATGTGGCACAGGCACCCAGGCCTTGTGGACCGACAACCAGACGAGGCAGGCCGGCACTCAGTCACAAGCCGGCAGAGCTGAGCAGAAGTCTCGCTGGTGCTTGGTTGTGAACTGGCAGGGCTGAGCAGAAGTCTTGATGGCGCTTGATTTAGTTGCAAGCCAGCAGTGCTGAGTAGGCGTCTTGGTGGGACCTCTAAAATTATGTCACGATTATTGGCGTAGCGGCTAACTATGGCTATGACCCTTAAAAGGGCCGGTTTGACGAGAGTTGTAGAGAGTCGTAGTCTCAAAATAAGTTGAAGTCAACTCTTGTAAAGCGGATTTTGTAGCGGAGCACTTGGCGACAAAGGCAAGAACTGCCGTAGTTGTTTTTATTGGTAGTATCAATATTAGGCTTGGTTATTACTGTCAATATACAAACTATAGCTTTCTGGGCACTGGCGGCTGCAACAATGGTTTTTGAAGATAAATTGAATGTGAAGTCAAGTGGCAGACGAATGATGCAATGGTGACGTAACATGACGAGCAATGGCAATGAGCACAGTGAAGGCAGTGAGACGCAGTAGGCAGGCAGATGAGCAGTGGCGAGGTTGGCATCAGCCGTGGCGTGAGATAAGGAGGCTCGAGGCAGCCAGACAGAGAGAAAGAAAACAAGGCTAGACAAGGCTGGCCAAACCAGACGGAAAACACAAGGCAGAAAACACATAGGCAGTGAGGAGAGAGAGGCACAAGACGGGACAAGTGAAGCCCCCAGCCTGCCAGGCGAGGGTTAATAAAGAGTGCAAAAGGGGGTAGCATAAAACACAGAGAGTTTTCATTGGCTGGCGAGAGAACTTGAAATTATCGATCGTGCCAAAATTTACAGACGGGCGCAAGGCCTACCAAATACACAGTGAATTAGCAATTGATACAAATTATTTGCACGCTACTATAAGTAAACGTTAAAATAAACTATTGGAGAAATTAAAATGAGAAATTGCAAGGGAAACTATAGTCCAACAGCCCTTTTGCGGGACCACTTAAACTAGCAACGTCACACAACCTTAGTTTATTAATTGATTATAGTGTCAAAAAGAATTTGAAAAAATGTTGCAATAGGCCTAAAATTTGTTTCTTCTAAAACAAAAAAAATAAGTTAGCTTGTGTTGTAAATATAAAATTAAGAAATCACAAGTAATATTTATCATTTTACAATTATAATGTATAGTGAATGCAAATGACTTTATCAAATTTGATATTGAGTTTTGTTATAATGTTAAATAACTGCTTTGTCATAGTTTTCTTTTTTTTAAATTTGCCACATCTACAATGCGCAACAATTGTCTCCCGCATGCTGATTTGTTGCTACTTTTGCCGTTGTGGTCAACAATAATACCTCTTGCCAAATGGTTTAGTGATGAAAGTAATTAATCATATTATAGATGTTTGTAATATTCAAGTTTGGATTGATAAAACCAACCTCCATTAAAAATCCCCTACCCAAAAACCCCTTATCCCATTCCATGCCCCAATACTTGGTTATTGACCTTTTTGTAAGGATTAGTGACTGGTCCCTCTTTTTCTGAGTTTGCAATTTGTCAACACCCCAGGATGGAATTCTTGCACGAAAATCGCAACGCATTTTTGTGTTCAGGAAAAAATTGCGAAAAATTGTGCAACACAAAAAAAATTGCGCACCTGTACAGGTTGCAAAAAATGCAAAAAAAAATCCGAATTATTTTGTGACTGTTTGCACAGTTTAAATTACTGACTTTACTGTATTAAATGTAGAATCACTGCAAAATTTTTTTCGTTATTTACAAACTGTTCAAATTGTTACAGGGCTCCTGGGTAATCTATTAGAATCTCACTGATGTCACTAAAATCTGTTGTAAGGTGAGATTACTGACTCCTATTCTATCAAATTATTACAAGAGACTTAATTGGGGAATAAAGAAAGATGCAAATTCTACTACTGACAGGAGTAAGCCATAGGTTGCTCCGGGGGGGGGGCGTGAAGTGTCCGAGCAGCAAGACACAGTTTTTCTATTCAGTCCGGGGGATATAAATGGGGAAATTTAAGGGCTTTGCGGTAGATCAGAGTTGCCTGGGGAATGATCGCGCAGGGGAATTTCCTAATGGGGAATGCTTTCGCAGAGGGTAATTCGCTTAATAGGAATGGCGCCAAAAGCTGGTAGGACCCTTAATGGTTAGGGGAAATTCTGGGAATAGTCTTCAGAGAAGTTAGGCAGTATGCCAAGTCAGCAGGGAGGTTAGAGACGGGCTTGAGACTGGGCAATCCGCGGGTCTGGGTGAGAGAGTTGGCGGAACTCTAGATCAAGCTGGGGACTGGGGAAGGGGGGGGTTGAAGGGGGAGGGCTGTACACTTCTGACTGAGCAAGCCTGGAGGGAAAGGGAAGGCTGAATGCCTAAATGAGGAACAGTGAGTCAACCTTTTTTTAGAACAAACTGTTCATACTCTAGACTTAGCACGGAGGCAGACAAGGTTAGTTTTCTTTTGCTGTATATTTGCGAGTATATATAGTATTTCCACTAAATATGGCGGACAATTTTTAACAAATGTTACGAAAAGAATTATTTAGCAACAAATTTACAATATAAAACTAACTACTTACTCATGTATATTTACTTCTAATAAGGCTACAAGTAAGAATGATAAAAATAGTGAATTTGCGTCAAAAATGTAAAAACTAATGTATTGAGGCCACTTGACTACTAGTAAGGCATACAAAAATAAGCATACAAGTATTAATGAGTACATAGAATAATGAGCCTGCCTCAAAATTTAATATTCTCTACTTAAAAAACAAAGGTATCAGTTAAATATTTATTGTAATGAGTTGTCAAAAAATGCAAGTATGAGACTATCGCAAAACATTATTTTGACAATTGGTAATGCTAAAAACTGCGCCACTAAATTTTGTTTAAGATTGTAAAAGATTGCATTTGGTTCAATATGGAATTGTGCACCAAAAAAAATTCGCAATTTTCTGTTTTATATGTCAGATGCAAGAATTCCATGCTGGTCAACACCTTCTTCAATAGGTCTCTAAGTCTCTATTAAAGGTTATATTGATAAAATCAAACCCCTATCAAGGATCCAGGTCTGGAATTTATCAACACCATCTTGAATAGGTCTCCATGCCTCTATTCAAGTTTGTTGATAAAATCAATCCCCATGAAGAATCTCCCCACCTTAAAACCCTATTCCCCATGTCCCAGTGGTTGGTTTGAAGTGCCTACATATAGTTGGGTTAAAGCTACCAAAAAATAAAGCTCAAATTTGAAATCAGCACCATCAAAAACCCCTTTAGAGACAAAATTATGCTCTTGTTAAAATTGCAACTAATTTATCAGTATAAACTTAAAGAAGTCCCTAGTTACTAATACCAAAATTATAATGAAAAAGAAATCCTATAGTATAACAAATATAATAAATACTTTACAAAAGGTTCAATATTCCTTTTTATAAAAATAGTATTCATTTTGTTAAACTGGCATGTTTCTTAAATTTGAAAAAATCTGGTCAATTTAATTGCATGCATTTGCTATATCTGATATCATTGTATATACAATATTAGCTGGCTGCACTCAGCAAGCATGCTATAAAGACTTAGTTAGGTAATGTTGAAATCTATCAAAGATACTATGCTATATATAGTTTTGATCAAAATTATAAACTGTAACAAGTTGGAATTCTTGAACTTTAGGTAGATAAAATAGCTGCAATTTTGATAGGATCATGATTTTGTCAGTATAGTGCTGATTTCAAATTTAAGCTTCATTTTTAGTAGCTTAAAGCCACCACCAGGGCATGGGAAATAGGGGTTTTAGGGTGGGGAGAATCTTCATGGAGAATGATTTATGTACCTAAACTTCAATAAAGGCATAGAAGTCTATTAAGGATTAGGTAGATAAATTTGGAGGCTAAGGAGAGGGGGCAAGTCTTGGGGATTGTGACATTGTGGCGATATGCTAGTGTATTTTTATTATTGCAATATTATGCTTTGTGCATTCTTAGTTAGTTAAAGTATTTGCATGCGCGCTAATTGGCTAGTGTGTTTCAGTGCATGTGCACTGCGTCGGGTTGTTTGCGTTTTATGTGTGGCTAGCATGGTGGGGTCTAGGCAGTCAGGCCAACCACCCTCTTTAGTCCTAGGGTTGATGAATAAGAATAAACAAGTCATATAAGAGCCCAGTTGTGTGTACTGGCTCTCCACATTTAACTTTCCTACGCATTCACTACAAGCCTTTAGCTTCATATATTACAGGGATAAGGGGGGGAGGCTAACAACCATTAACAACAAGGCATGGGGATAGATTTTATGTACCTAAACTTCAATAGAGACATGGGGGTTTATTGAAGATTAGGTAGATAAACTCCAAACTGAAGGGGGAACCCAAGGGGGGGGGTCTAATGGGGGTTGGCTAATAACCCCCAACCACTGAACCACCAAGGCATGTGGAATGAAGGGTTTTAGAGTGGGGAGAATCTTCATAGGGATTGATTTTATGTACCTAAACTTTAATAGAGGCATGGGGGTCTATTGTAGATTAGGCAGATAGTTTTGTAAACTGAGAGGGTCCAGAGAGGAATTGTAATGAAGCTTAAATAAAAAATTCAGCTAGTTAGGCCTATCAAACACGTCCACCCACTGGGACTCAACTTTGAGATTTTGCAAACTGTCAGTGTAATTTCAGTCTGATTTTTACACAATTTTCAATGATTTTTGTGGCGGCATTTGACTAAAGTTATTTGATACTCTATATTATTCTACATTATCACAACTTGTTTATTATATTTTTGTTCTTACTTATTTTATTCCACTGCAAGTACATACTCATTTTCTCTAGAACACTCTGTCTACCTGTGTGCGCCTAGCCCACCACCCCAAATATTGTCACCTTCCACCACTCTCTCCTGATCACTATATATAATATCTCGGTGTTGATTTTCGCTCATTGAAATAAAGAATTTATCTCGCCTTGCTCTAAAACTAACACTGAACAGAATGAACTTTTCTTAGTCATTTGCGACACAACAAATTTCATAATTGAATCAAAATATGCCCAAATTTTCTCTGACTTTTTGCTTGTTGTTAGGTTGATGAAATATAGACAAAATTCGGAGTTGTTTTGGCTCAATTTTCCACCGACATTTCCCCAATTTTCACCTAAATTTGTCTGTGAAAAGAGTTCGTTAAAGTTCGGCACAGTGTTGGGACACAGTATAAGAGACGCCTAGTAGGGGCACAGTATGGGCTTTTTGCCATTATTTAGCCACTGGAGCCAGGCCCCTCAAAGCCCACTGGTCAGCCCACTTTAATTAGTAAGCCCACTGCTTATTCCAGCGCATATTTGAATGGATGACGACGATTAAAAGTAACTCCATTGTGGTATATACTGAAGACCTCCATCAGAGCCTCCACCACTAATGTTGCTCGTATAGAACAAAACTATTCTGTAATATGTACTCTGTTATGTACTGTATTATTATTAGTTAAAAAATATTTTTAAAGAAAGACAGTTGCTGCTATATTAATTTCATTTCATTTACGAAGCAGATTATCATGAGAACTTATATACAGTACTTGTCTTGTAGCAAAACTTAATTAATTGAGCATCATTTTTCCCAACCACACTAACTGTATGCACACACCAACCGTATGCATTAATATTGGACCTTCAGTGTCGAGTGATAGTCATGTAGCAGTTGGTCTGACTTGTGCAGATGAATGTTGGTGAAAATTGGACAGACATACATTGTCATATTTATACATATATTAAACACAGTTGATAATCATAGTTATATTGGGTGAAAGTCAAAGTAGTCATTACATTTTTTAAGGAAATCGATAAGTTGTCTACTTTTTTGGTCCGACTTTAGTCTTTCAGTCTGACAAAAATGGAAGAAAATTGTACAAAGATAAATGTTATCCGATTTTCATACATTCTTGCCTATTTTTGTCTGTCAAAAATCAAGCCAACGGCACCAACTTTCCAACAAGATGAAAATCGGGTATAAAATGACAAAATTATCCTTTTTGAGTCAGTTTGTTTAAAGTTGAAAGTTAGAGTTGAGTCCTAGTGGGCATGGAGAAAAATTATAATCCAATCAAACTAATTGATATCAGCAGCTGTAGTTACCTTTAGAAGGGAGAAAACAATGCAGATTAGTAGAAATGAGTATAGGTAAACAAGTAAAGAAAGTACAGCTAGTCACAACCATGAAAAAACAACAGCAAATCAAAAGCAAGAGGTAAGGGGTGCCAGCAAACTGAGAGTCAATATATTAAAAAACACTAATCTGATTGGCATTCTTGCTGCATTATAACAAACTGAGTGAAAAAAATAGACACTCTTTTTATTAAAGTTAAAGTTCTAACCCTCTAAATGTTCTTTTAAAACAAATTCGCTAAATTGTAGACAATATTTATGTTCAAAAGTCAAGACTCTAAAAAGTTTAATTTTCAAACATACAAACATACAATTTTCAAAACTGCTTGCATCAAATTATCACTAAGTACATGGGGATTAAAAAATCAAGCTCCTGTTAACTCTGAAAGTATTTTTTGCAGTTTTTTTGCTTTATTATCATTTTAGACTCTAAGACTCTGGCAGGAGTTTTAGAAAATTAGAAAATAAGAATTATTTTATGTACCTAAAGTTCAAGAGGTCTGACAAGTCTACTCAAGTATTGATGTTTTAATCATACAATTATGTTTTTATGTCATAAAACTGCCTAGGAAATGAAGCAAGTAATTATTTAATGAGCTTAAATCTTTTGTAGCATAACTATTAGACCATAATCTATAAGATTTTACTATAAGCACATTTGGGGCATACATTGAAATTTGACAATGCTAAGACATGGCTAGCAACATAAAACAAAAGTAAATTGAATTGATTCATCAAGAGTCCATACAAAGAAAAAATAAATCAAAATAAAATGAAACCATTTTTTAATTTAAAGCACTAGTTCAGTTTAACAAAATGAATAAGAATAATATTTTAGTTTTCTAAAGTAAATAAGTACTGCAAAAACAAAGCACAAACTGCTAAATAAGGGCTCAATTTTTATTTATTGTGTCCAATTCTAATGTATAATTTAGGCATCTAAAAGCAAGCTAGGGCACCAAAATGCCAGGCACCAAAAAGAATAGGCACCAAAAGAGTGGATACCATTCATTCTATATCTATAAGTTCTCTTTCTTCAAAAAAAGAATGACAAAAATAATTGGGTTATTCCTTTTTCAAGATGAAAAATCATTTAGCTTCCCAATCTAGATCCCAAGATAGCCTAGCTTCCTAATATAGACCCTAGGATCATCCAGCTTCCCAGTCTAGATCCCAAGATGGGTACACAACAATTGACTGCCACAATTTGACTGCCACAATTTGACTGCTGAGAAATTTGACTGCCAGCAAAATGACTGCCAAACAATTTGACTGCTGACAAAATGACACAGATAGAATGATTGCAGACAAAATGACTGCTGACAATTTGACTGCCAACAAAATGACTGCAAACAAAATGACAATTTGCTCTTTATGAGTGAAGATGCAAGCCACGTTTGCCTTTCAGCAGCAATACATGCTGAATGTCTGCAATCATTTTGCTAGCAATCAAATTGCCATAGTCATATTGTCAACAGTCATATTGCCACAGTCAAATTGTTGGCAGTCATTCTGTCCATAGTCATTTTGTTGGCAGTCAAATTGACCATAGTCAAATTGTGGCAGTCAATTGTTGTAGACCCTCCCAAGATCCCTAGATCCAGCTTCTAGCATCATCCAGCTTTCCTATTTTATTTCCCAATGTCATTTTCTATTAAGCAGACAGCTAAGCATTGCAAACACCTTGAATTCTCCATATAGGATGATGAATTCGGCCAGGTTTTGCAGTTCACCTTAGAACACGAGCTTGTCAAGGGTAAGTTAATTTACCAGTTTACCTGTTGATTCTTTTATTATGTGTAGTATGCAAGCAGCTTTGTATGCCGCATTAACAGGAAAATTCACGAAGCGCGGCATTCTGTCAGTGCACTCCTACTCCAGCGAGCATGTTCTGTACAGAGACGAGGCTCCACTAACTGACGAAGATTTGCTATCTCTAATTGTAAATTTTCCTGCATCATACTACTGCTATAAATTCTCTCTAAGTAGTATAAATGGAGGTTAACTTGATTATCTTTGCTTATTGTAGAAACTGGCTGAGGCCAGGGACATCTACCGAGCCAGGGTGCTGTTTAAAGTTGGCAACAAGGCCGAATATGTCTATGGCTTTGTCTATGCGGTGAGTGGCTGTTAGATATCTGGGTACATTGTTTTTTGCTGGAATGCATCTGCAAACCATTGTTGCTGGATATTGAAACTCGTGTGGCAAACAAATAAAGCAGAGTCTACAGTTTAAAAGTAAGCTAACAGTGTACATCTGCATCTGCACTTCTCACCAGTTTTACTCGGTTTAAACTGCGCCATAAGGCATCGCTTTGATACTACTGACTGATACTACGTTTTTTTTCAAATCCTGTTAAATTTTTTTACTCACAGTGGATGATTGGCCAGCCTCCTAGATCCTCAGGCTGGTCTGTCACTGAAACCCATGCTTGGGCGCAACCTAGGTATTCACCCGGCCGTTTCTATTGGCAACACACGCATGTAAGTCGCTATTGGACAGAACAGTAGTCACGTGACTGCTCTCATCCAATAGCGACTTACATGTGTGTGTTGCCAATAGAAACAGCCGGATGATTCCCAAGGTTGCGCATGTATGCTGACACCCTCCCAGATCTTCAAGCTGGTCTGTCACTGCCAGCCTCCCAGATCCTCAGGCTGGTCTGTCACTGCCAGCCTCCCAGATCCTCAGGCTGGTCTGTCACTGCCAGCCTCCCAGATCCTCAGGCTGATCTGTCACTGCCAGCCTCCCAGATCCTCAGGCTGGTCTGTCACTGCCAGCCTCCCAGATCCTCAGGCTGATCTGTCACTGCCAGCCTCCCAGATCCTCAGGCTGGTCTGTCACTGCCAGCCTCCCAGATCCTCAGGCTGGTCTGTCACTGCCAGCCTCCCAGATCCTCAGGCTGGTCTGTCACTGCCAGCCTCCCAGATCCTCAGACTAGTCTTTCACTGCTAACCTCCCTGATCCTCAAACTGGTCCGCCACTGCTATCCTCCCAGATCCTCAGGCTGGTCTGTCACTGCCAGCCTCCCAGATCCTCAGGCTGGTCTGTCACTGCCAGCCTCCCAGATCCTCAGGCTGGTCTGTCACTGCCAGCTTCCCAGATCCTCAGGCTGATCTGTCACTGCCAGCCTCCCAGATCCTCAGGCTGGTCCGACACTGCTACCCTCTCAGATCATCAAACTGTTCCGCCACTGCTACCCTCTCAGATCATCAAACTGTTCCGCCACTGCTACCCTCTCAGATCATCAAACTGTTCTGCCACTGCTACCCTCTCAGATCCTCAAACCGGTCCGCCACTGCTACCCTCTCAGATCCTCAAACTGTTCCGCCACTGCTACCCTCTCAGATCCTCAAACTGTTCTGCCACTGCTACCCTCTCAGATCATCAAGCTGTTCTGCCACTGCTACCCTCTGAGATCATCAAACTGTTCTGCCACTGCTACCCTCTCAGATCATCAAACTGTTCCGCCACTGCTACCCTCCCAGATCTTTAGGCTGGTTTAAAAATGCCTGACTTACTTGACTTAGCAGCAGGGGACATCGTTCAGCGGATGCAGCGAGAAGACTGTGGAGACCGCCCATTACTCTAGCCCCTGGCGACCAATGACTCCATCGAAGTGCTCTACCAATGCCAGCCTCCCAGATCCTCAGTTGATTCGCCGTGCCCTCAAAACTTCGTATCTTCCAGTGAAACACAAAATGTTTCTCAGCAATCTGAAAGCTTCCACAAACTCCGAACCAATCCTCCAGTGCGACCTGCTGCACAGCGGCCTTCGCGACAACCTGACGCTTGCATTCAACAGTCACGGCAGTCTGGTTGGCCTCCATCTCAGCCTGACCGACTCATCAAAGGCCGCCTTCGAATCCTGCACGGTGAAGTCCGGGCACCTGTCGCCCGCGAGTTTGCCGAGGGTCTTCATCTCGCACGCTGCCGCACTGAGGCCTGTCCAGGGACCCGCGTGAGTAGCTGGGCGGCATTGATTAGAATAATGGGATCTATATAATTGTAGAGTAGCTAGCTAAAGTGACTGGTAAGACTTAAAGTGAAATATTTCTTGATCTGACATACATAAGTTTATGCCTTCCATTCTAGAAAAAATGCATCACTGTATTTGTACTTATTAAGTAAAGATGTACTGCCGCAGTAACTCTGGGTGGGGACATTAAACTTTGTTTTCAACGTTATGGTTTCTTAGAAAAGGGAGGCCCGATGAATGGATGAGGACCAAATAAAAAGCCTGGCTCAGGGCATTACTTCGTGGAATCCGGCAGCCCCCAGAACTTTTCTCGCTAGTCACTTCCGCTATCTTGAAGCGGTACATAATATCGAGGTTTTGAAGGCTGTAATTAAGAATTTGAAAGCCATTGCACTGCCCTGCCCCTTCCCTTCCGGCAGCCCGGAGACTCAAATCTACATCGCCAGAGTAGAAGAGGAGAAGAAGCGCAAGCATGAGGCTGAGCAGGGTGACAATCGGCCATTGGTGATGAAGTACTGGATGTACATCGTGCCGGTGGTGCTGGTGTTCATGGTGATGAGCGCCCAGGATCCCAATGCTCAGGGAGGCGGTGGCAGCTGAGAGCCCGCTGCACGCATTCTCCAGCAACTTTCTCTTCTTTTCCCAGAATTGCAGGTCCTCAAAAACATTTCCCTGTTTTAATATTATTGCATAACTTATGACTTTTTGTGTTGTTGCATCATCACTGTTGTTCTGTTTCCTAGCTGAATGTTGTGTCACTGCTGAATCGGTAATACAGTCTTCATGTTGGTCTGTCCTGATTGAACTGATTTTTGGAGTTCTGTAAAAAATCATAAAAAACCCACGAGTATGCAATACCTTCGGCTGTGTGATTTTATTTTGTAGATGTCGCTGTCAATCGCAGCCTCGGAAAATCTGATTAACTGCATTGGACAGACTAAATAGAATCAACTGGCCTTGACGCTAGCATGACGTTCAATATAAATGATAAAATCACATGCATAAATTGCTCGCCACTCCAGACTAGAACTCCGAGATCACAGATGACCCGGGATTTGTGGCCAATCCGTCTCGCTCGAGAAAGACGAGTGCGCGATGCCGAGATGTACTTGTACTTTTGTGCAGTAGCATCAGTGCTGTATGGTTTGTCGCTGGATACACTTACCGGGAGAGACTTGCTGAAGCGGAACATACACGCAAATTGCACATTGCTTTTGCTGCATGAACTCTGCTCGGAGTGTCATATCTTTCAAATAGTTAGCTAACACAGTAAAATTCGACCCACTCAAGAGTGCTTAGCATGAGTGCTCTGTATGTCAGTGCTACATGTACCTAATTGATGTGTTATATATTGTTATATTGTTATATTGATGCAAAATATGAGTTCATTGTACATGTACAGTAAATATTCGCTTTTGCTGTAGCTATAATGTTATAACGAAAATGAGCAAATTAGCGTAAGGCGTAATTTCATGCAGTTTAAATGTTCAGCCGTAGGAGAAGCATAGCCTTATTTTTGAGGTTATTTGAAAATATCATTTATTACGCGAATTCATTTAAGATTATAACTATACATGTAAACCCTGTTGTTCGACTCTAGCCATGTCTGAGCGCTAAATGGCCGGTCTTAAGTGAATTGAGTTGTTTAACACAAGGTGCTTGTTAATACGATCGCTAGGTTTTAATTCGCATCGAAAGCGAGCCTCTAGCCTAGGAGGGAGAGGAGCATAGAGAAAAATCGCGCTCCGATCCTCCTTTTATTTAGTCTGGAGTGGCCAGCCCCATGTTTATCCCATGCAGTCCCCCACTTCTGTTCCCTTCCTGTACGTTATGGGTCTTTTTCCTCATCGGCCTCTTCCGGTCATCTTCTCGTGCAAGGTCCGGGCCTACTCCAAACCGTACAGGCCGTCCGGCCGCGGGTCCCTGAGGCTTTTCATATTACCAATTCCAGAATCAGAATCGGTTCGGATCTTCCAAGAAAAACAGCAGTATAACTATTTATTTCTGTTGAATGTTTGACTGCCTTAACAACCTCACTTAGCACAATTTTTCACTTTCTTCTTGGCGATTGTCATTCAATAATAAAAACTTTATAGCACGTATCTCCCTCTAGTTATGGAGACAAAAAGTTATACTTCACAAATTAGTTCTGGTTCTGGAACCAGAACAAGCAATATGAAAAGGCCCCCTCTCACCTTCCTGCCGTTGCCATGACGGAGTTCGAAACGATCTCGTTTCCTCTGGACTGCGGTTCTGCATGGTCAGTTCTTACATGTACTTGCAGTTCAGGCCGGATTTCTCGCTGCAATATGGCCTTGACTGGGTGGGGCCTTCCTCATCACTCCTGCTAGTGCCCATTGAACCTTCTCCTGTGTCTATTTTTAGCTCTGGCTCATTCGTTGTCCTTCTCTATCTTTCAGATTTCTAATAACTCCTATATACGTACGAGCTACCAGAATTATTGAATATAATTAATAATTCCGTCTTCTTTTCAGCAGTCTTCCGACTGGGCTGCAATTTTTTGGCAAAGAACACTGACGTATATATACATGGTCCTTGGTCTTGGACTTGAGATCGAGGTTTATAGTTAGTCAGCTTTGGGTGCAGTCGTACACGAAAAAAATCATCGATGTACGTATTAGTTGTACGTGCTAATATAGTAATAATATAAGGCTTGAGACGACTGCTGTTAGCAAATTCACTTATTAAAGTTTAGTATCTAGTTCTAGTATGTCTTGTTTTCTTTTAGCTCTAGTACCGCTACAGCGTGTGATATTAATTCAAAGTATACAGATGTCTCATGGACAAAAATTTAATATTAATAAAACCTCAATGTTTTTAAACTTTAATACTTACTTGTTTTAAAAACAATTAGATATGCTTTTTATAAATTATTGTTTAAAATGTAATCGTTTTTTAATACACTAATAAAATTAAATGAAAGTGTTTTTCGTATGTTTTGCGCATGTTTTGCGTATAACGCTGCTCTGGTCTGACCAGCCCGGACGTGTTATTGGAAGATCCGAATAATTGTCGGTCTTATACTCTTATGAATTTATTTCCCGAATGTCCACTTTAGTAGGACAAAAGGACAAGCCTATATACTCCGGCATTTTCCTTTATTTTCATCTCAGAGGACTGCAGCTATGTGAGTCTTTTATCACTTCTGTTTTTGTGTTAAATAGCTTTCCAGCTGTTTGGCACTTATGGCTACACTGTTTAGACTAGGCCCTAGTTATATGCCGGCCTGGACTTCAGGTAAATAAAATAGTTGCAGTTTTGATTTGCAGTTTTAGTTTTTGGCTATCTTTTACTTTACTGCGTTTAATTATTTTTCGATTTTCTTTCTCATTTCAGCCAATTTATTGATAGCTGGAAGGCCCTCTGTGCCCACAGCCCACTACGATTGATAGTGGATTTTAAATTTGAGCTTCATTTTTTGTAGCTCAAAGTTAACCACTGGGTGACTAGGGCATAGAGAAAGGGGGTTTGAAGGGCCTTCTTGAACTTTAGGTACATTAAAATACTTCCAATTTCCATTTTTTTTAAACTTTTGCCAGAGTCTTAGAGGTGGTCCAAACTGATAATAAAGCAAAAAAAACTGCAAAAAATTACCATCAGAGGTAACAGGAGGTTGATTTGTTAATCTCCTGAGTAACTAGTGTTAATTTGATCCAAGTTGCAAGTAGTTTTGGAGAATTGTGTTTGAAAATTGAACTTTTTTTAGAATTATAACTTTTAATGTAAATATTTTCTAAACTTTTATAAATTCATTCTAAAAAAATATTTAGAATGTTCAAGTTTTATCAAGTTTTAGGTTGACAAGTCGGTGCCCTCTGTGTACATTGATAAAGTAGCCCAGCTGCTTGCGTTCTTCATTGCTCTAGGTTAAATAGATCCGTTAAAGCAATAAGATAGTTACTCACCTGATAGGGTGAGTTCAGCCCTCTTGCTCTTTCCTCTGCGTACTGCAGGGCGTACGTGCATGCAATCTCAAAGCTTTGGATCCTTTGTGCAGCTGTGGCCCTGGCCAAGAATCAGGAGCACTTTGGCGGTACCATGGGGTCATAAACGCCAGATTCTCTGGTGCGCAGTAGCCACTTTTTAATCGCCTTCGTGTTTCTCCTGAATTCTTTGGCGCTCGCGCCGGGCAGTTCTTCAGCTTGCTCCAACTGCAGTGACTCTTCTTGGAAGAGCTCAGCAACGTTCAGCAGAGTCTCCTTGGCAGCGGGTGCTGGTTCTTGCTCCTGTGACGGTGCCTCCAGTGTTTGAGCTTCGGCAACAGGGCTGGGTATCTCCTCAATCTCTAGTAGCTCCACTCCTAGCAGGGCCTCCATAAATTCTTCATAATAAGGCAAACGCCTTAGCAAAACTGCTTTGAACTAAACCCCCTACTACAGTTTGATACAAAAATAGATTTTACTAGATTAATCCAAAATTTCTAAAATAAAATTTACCTAATTATAATAAGGTAAATAAACAAAACTGGTTAATAGGTTAATAAAACTAAAAACTAAAACAGTAAAAGCCTTCTCATATATGTTAAATATTGGATATTAATTAGAACAATAAATATGGATATTATATTTTTAATTATACCTACATTAATTGATAAATGTTTTGGATTCAGATAATGATAGTTGTAGCCTTATGCTTGTAAGTTATACAAATAAAGATAACAAGGGTCAACACAACTTATCAATAAAGTATAAAACCTAAAACTAGAACTCAACAAGCGTATCCAGTCATACACATGTTGGCCTAAGGCACATAGATGCAAAAACTTCTAGAAAAATGAGGAAAGTTTAAAAAATACTAAAGATAGTAATTATATACTTATTATATATTAATTATTATTATTATATCAGTAATTATATATCTTAATTATATAGTAATTATATATAATCATAGCCTATATATCTGTAGACTATGACTATTATTTGATTATTTTACAATTATAAACTTTACGATAAAAACTTAATAAATTAGTATTTTTTATACTTTTCACTTCAAAACTAGATGCATGGCACTGACAATGCCAATATTGGTATTTCCCCAGTGGAGCGGGTTATAGAGGGCGCACGGCGGGGCGTATAGCGCCCAAATATAGCCAAACTTCAGAAATCAATTTATAACTTATTGACTCCATTTAAAGAGCAGTCACTCATTAGTTCTTCTTTTTCCTCAATGAAAAAAAACTTAATAACATACTCTTCTAAAGATTTTTTTCATTGTGTAAATTTCCTATTCGCCATATTGTACGCCAAGTCGCACAAGAGGTGCCCAGTTAGAAAATTATGCTAATTAGAACTCAAAGTATTATTAGGGTTATCTGATTCTAATCTAAATAAGGAAAAATGTAAAAACTCTTGGTAATTCACTAGCATTACAATTTCTAGCAGTTTTAACTATGCGCAAAAATATGCGTCCTCGGTTTGCCTAAAATATTTTGTTCTGTTTATAAAAACTGACATCCATATGTCAAGCATTACATTCTACTATCAGTGTATATTGCGAATGTTGTTGATCGGGAGATGTTTCTTGCAATTCAAAAATTTACAGCGTACAGCCTGCAAATCCAACTAATTTTGTTTTAGTTGTTTAGTTGTATTGCCAAGCTGTGTCAGCACTTTTATTTTTTATTAGAGGCAGGGGTTGTGTGCACCCTGGCGCACTTTAAGCGAAATTGGCACACAACCAGCGCAGGGGCGCGTCCAGAGGTTTCAGGATGGGGGGCCCAGTTGGGGCCCATTAAAAACTGAAGGGGCAACATCTCGAATTGAGTTTTTTAATTATTGTATAAAAGCGGACTTTAACGAAAAGTAAAAATGACATCCAATCCAAAAAACGAATGCAATAACCAAGTTGATTTAACTAACATCTAGATTCTTACTAGATAGTTTTGCAATTGTGAGGATTTGAATAGAAAGCTAAATACAGAGCTATATGTTTAAACACGAATTAATTCAATGTACATATCTACTTTTCCTGGCAGATCCTCCTCATAAAAACTCCATTGGTTTATACCTATTTTTTCTGTGAGAAGAGAGAAGTGAGAGGAGAGGGGAGAGAAGAAGGGGAGAGGGTAGGGAGAGAAAAAAGAGGGTCGAGAGAAACGGGAGGAGAGAGTAAAGGTGAGAAGAGGGAGAGATGAGAGATGGGAGTAGATAGGAGAAAGTAGAGAGGAGATAGAAGAGAGTAGAGATGAGTGAGTAGAGAGAAGACTCAAGACAGGAGAGAGAAGTGATTGACAGAGGAGACCAAAGAGGAGAAAGGAGATGATACGTGAGAGAAGAGAGGAGAGAAGAGGGGAGAGAGGAGAAAGGAAGGATGAAAGAAGAGAGAAGAGATGAGATATGAGAGATGAAAGAGGGGAAGGAGAGATGAGAGAGCAGAGACAAGAAATGTGACAGTAGAGCTAGAATAGAGGAGAGAGGAGAGGGAAGAAATTACAGAGACGAGTAGAGAGAGGAAAGAGAAGAGAAATATGCGGAAGCAGACATGAGAGACAATGGGAGAGAAGTGGAGTGGAGGGAAGGAGAAGGAGAAAAAAGGGGGAGAATCGAGAGGACAAGAAGAGAGGGGAAGGGAGAGAAGAGAGAGAAGAGGAGATGGGGGAGCAGGAGAGGTGAGAGATGAGAGGGAGGAGAGAGTAGAGAGGGACATAAGAGAGTAAAGGGGAGAAAGTTGAGAGAAGAGTTGGGAGAGTTGGGAAAAGAGAGATGTTAAAAAGAAGAGTACAGATGAGAGATGAGAGAGAGGAGATAAGACAGGAAATAAATAATAGGAGAGAGGATCGAGACAATAAAAGAGACAGAATATAGAGATGATACAAGAGATGAGAAATTAGAGCAGAGAAGTAGAAAGAAGAGAGGAGAGGAGAGTGAGGAGTGAAAAGAGGAGAGAGAGGAAAGAGTAGAGACCAGAGAGAAATAAGAAGAGATAAAAAGAAAAAGGATAGAGAGCAAAGATGAAAGATGAGAGAGCAACGACGAAAGAGAAGAGAGGTGAGGGAAGATTGACGAGAGAAGACGGGAGAGAGCTGATAGGAAAGAAGAGAAGAAAAAGATGAGAGAGAGAGAGAGAGAGAGAGAGAGAGAGAGAGAGAGAGAGAGAGAGAGAGAGAGAGAGAGAAGAGGAAACAGAAGAGACGATAGAAGTTTCAAAGGATCCGAGGGACATAGAGAGAGAGACAGGAAGCCAGAGAGTTTGCCAATACATGTTTTCGAAAGACAGGGGGTAGTTTTTGTTTGAGTATGACTCCAGACTTTAGAACTACGACAGATATACTCGTAGATATAAGCGAAAATAATTCCGGGGATCAGAATTCCACAGGTCCAAAATCCGCGGGTTTCAACAGCTAAGGCAAAAAACTGAAAGTGGGGGGGGCAAAGGGGGCCCATGGCTTTATTCCCCCCCCCCCTGGACGCGCCACTGAACCAGCGAGAGGCATTACTGCCCATTCTGCCGACTCCCCTGAGCAGGCACACACTCACACAGAAGTGTACAGCGGCCCTAACTTTATTTTATCGTTAGGAATGTACAGCTGTATCTCTAGATTCAGATATGAGATTCTAAAGATCATTGAGCATCCCAGTCGGTATCTTCTAAGATTTGAGATTCATAAAATTTGTAGCAGTTTTAATTATGTGCAAAAATATGCGTGTTAGATTTGCTTATGCTAAAATATTTTGTTCTGTTTTTTAAAACTCTTAGGAAAATCTTATCTCATGAATCATAGAAAGGCCTCAAGATGAGAAAAAAGAAAGAAGGCCTCACTGGGCAGAGATCAACTAAGGAAGAAGAAAATCTTGGACAGGAAAGACAGGAGCTTAGCAATATATTTAGTATAGCTCGTATTGTGACTGCATATTATGAGTATATACTCCATATTATATACCCCGCATATTTGGTTGCTCTATGGATCCTTACTCGGGCGCTAGCAAGACTAGAACGGCAACATCTGTTCTCTTTGTCATAAAAGCAACAAGGAAATTGAAAAAAAGCCCTGCCCACAACATATGAAGTTTTGAGTGAAGCAGCTGCCAGCTAACTCTCGGATGAATCGCTTAAATTCGAATAAGCTACCTATCAGAATTTTATTGCTCCGAAAAATAATTTTTTTTTCATCTGGAGAGCTATGCTGTGCCTGTGCTACTCTGTCTGCCAGAAAGAATCATGTATCTGTATCAATTGGTTTTGGAGCTATTTAAGGTGAAAGTTTCTGCCAATTATAGTGTATTTAGATAGGAAAAGTTCGAGATCTCCTCTTCTCTTCTCTCATTTCTCCTCTCCTCTCAGCTCATCTACTGTACTCCCTCATCTAATTTCCTCTCCCCTCTCCTCTCTTCTCTCCCTTATCTAATTTCCCCTACCCTTTCCTCTTTTCTCTCCCCTCCTCCTGAGCCTCTCTCCTCTCTCCTCTTCTCCTCTCTCCTCTCTTCTTATCTCATTTTTTGTCACTCATCTCTTCTCTTATCCACTCCCCAAGGGATTCAAATTTCTCGCTGCGCCAAATGTGTTCCTTTTCGAAGCCATAAGTGGAAGCAGCTAGATCTAGAACTGAAACTGAACTACAATCTAGGTTAAACGGTTGTTTACTATATATATGGAAAACTGAGTTGGAACAGAAAATGAATCATTTCAAAGGCCTGTTTGATAGTGATCGTTAGAGCAAACAAGCGGGCAGTCTGGTGGGGACGTATGTATCAATTTTCTAACATTTCGAACCGCATTGTAGGGGATAGAGCGTATGAAGAAGCAACTCGAGCAAGCCACTCGAGCCTCTCCTTCCGACTTTTTATTGCTACAAGCTGCCTCCGTCTTGTCACCCCCCCCCCGATAAGAAAATAGCTTATTTCGAGTCTTTGTTCGATCCAGGCATGATCCAGGCCGGGGTTCACAGACCATGAATAGACTGAGACTGGGTTCCACGATTTCTGTTAGCTATGTAGCTAGCTATAGCTATAAATCTTGGTTTTGATACCTTAAAAAGACCTTCAACAAACCAAAATAAAAAAGTCACAGTCAGATTTTTCAGTCAGTCGGTAGAAACCTCATAGACGCATGGAGCTGTACGACCGCAAACAATATGGCAAGAATATTCATGCGGGCGGATGTGGGTGCCCAGCTGCAGTTTCCACTGACTTAGAATTCAGGAGGATGAAAGGAAAGGATGAAATACGAGCTAGAAAGGAATTCAAATCAGTAGATAGTGCTGAGTTAAACTGTTAGCTACACTTATTTTTATTTTCTTAACTGAGCGGTTTTTCATGCGGGATGCAAGCTATACAAGTATGAATACAAATACATTATAAAATTTATAGATACGAAAAAAATGAAAATATTAAATATATGATTTAAGGAAGTTGTCAAGCAGCATAAAATGACAAGCATAGATGTAAAGTAGACTTTCTAATTACAAGATCGATATTTTAGGAAATAATAAAGAATATGCTATTTACATAGATAATTACATATAGATGAACCCAGCAGAAAAAACGAGTGCCTAGTGGACATCATATTGAACGCCGACGGGATAAAAAACAGTCTGCGCAAATTGGGATTTTCCTTGAAATAGTTTGATGATAAAAAATACTGATTCTTAAAATTTTCGTAGTTTGTAAGTTATCTGACAGTCTGTTGGCTTGAGTGCCTTTGCCTCTGCCTGCCAGTAGGAAAAATGGACCCACACTGCAGCCAGGGAATACTCTACAGGGAGAGTATCCTAGTTCTACCCACGCCCAGCGGGGTCGCCATCATAAACCCGAAAAATCACAACCCCGAAAGCACTTCCCATCATAAACCCGAAATATCATAAACCCGAAATATCATAACTCCGAAAAACAAAATAGCAACGCCCATCATAAACCCGAAATAGCATAAACCCGAAATATCACAACTCCGAAAGTTTTAGCAACGCACATCATAAACCCGAAAAATCACAAACCCGAAATATCATAACTCCGAAAACCAAAATAGTGTTGGACATTGCTAGAACTTTCGGATGTGATATTTCGGGTTTATGATGGACGATGCTATTTTTGTTTTCGGAGTTACGATATTTCGGGTGTATGATTTTTCATGTTTATGATGTTTCGGGTTTATGATATTTCGGGTTTATTATGAAAAGCGCTTTTCGGAGTTGTGATTTTTCGGGTTTATGATGCCCCCCGCCCAGCGCCCAAAGCCCAGCGCCCAAAGCCCAGCGCCCCGCCCCACTAAATCGATTTTTTACAGAGACAAACGAATGGTTGAGCAGACATTTCAATAAACAATTGTCATGATGTTGTACCCTGTACATTGATGTGGAGCTTTAGAGATCAAAAGCTCGAGCTAGGACCAATATACCAGCTACTAGATCTAAACTTCCTTGTTCCTTGTAAATTTCCATGGAGCCAAAAATTCTGAGCATAGGGAGAAACACCGGTCCGTAAGAGCCTTCCAAAGCCTCCCTTTTTTATTGCTACTGCCCCTACCAAGCTCCGATCCCAAAGACAGGCTATGGAGCCTCTTTGTTTGGTTTTTTGGCAGGGAGCAGGAGTCACAGTATGTATATTGTATATACATATATCAAATATACTACCACATACGAGCTATTAACCCAACCTTGAATCCATATACTAAAAATGAATCTATTCTATGATTTCTGTTGACTGTATCACACGGTTGAATAGGCTATAAATTTGTCAAGATACGAGCTCCCGTTTTGAAAGTGGCTTATTCTGTGTAGCAGTGGGAAAATTTTTAGCTGAAATTTTTGCGCAAGTACCAAAGCAATGACAAAGAAAATCAGTTTGTGTAGACTGTAATGTTTTGCATTGACGATAGTTATAAGTCGGTCTCCAGTCAGTGTTCCTGTGGCGGAACCGCTTCCCGCTTGGGGGGGGGGCAATTCCGTTGCCGTCGCACCTTGGAATGTAGGTGAATAAAATTAATTTATAACGAAATTCAACCAAATGTGGTTAACTTTTTCGACATAATTTTTGCTGGGATAATAACTAAAAAGGTCAAGTATGCTGTAACTGTAAGATTTATTTTTGAAAACTTCTCACCTTTTATAAATCCTTGGCTTAGAACAGTAACGTACTTAGTCATCTTGTCCAGTGAGAGGAATCACATAGAATTCAGTGGCGGCGTCTTCATCAGCTTTTTTAGGCAGCATCCAGCATTTGCGAATTGGCTTGCCAGTTGTAATATTTGCTGTAAGACGATACACACCAATGCCGAGTAATCGCGACTCGCAGGGATATGTGTACAGGTCATCAATAAACCGCAAAATTCTGCCTGAAACAATGCCATTTGGTGCTGCGCTTTCAATCAGAACACAATTCGAGCCAATGATGCAGCAGTTGTCGCCTCTTTTTGGACTGAACTTCAATTTTGGAACTGAAGTATCCTTCTTCAGCATTTGTTGTTGTACGCAAAGAACTTGCTTAACTGAATGAGCTGCGATGTGTCTTGTCACTTTGATTTTACGTTTCACAGCGCCCAAATAATTCTCGAATGGAAACGTGGAGAAGTTGTTTAAAGTACCTAGTTTTCTCACAAACTCATCTAGATGCAGAAGGGCGTGAACATTGTAGCTAATTGACTTTTGGCCAAAAATTTTGGACAACTGCTCGACGAAAACTTCTAGGCAGCTTTTTGCCGTATACCAGAGGTTCGAATGACGTTCTGCTGAGTAGACGTAAATGGCGAAGTGCAGAAGAAGGAAATTCTTATAATCCTTTTCTCTTAGAAAGCCTTTAAAAAGTGCAGGACCTAAGTACAGCACGTACTGTCTAAATTCAGTTGCCTTAAGAAACTTCAAATTCTTGTCAATGCGACGAGGCCTTCTCTGGAAGTTGGAAGGTGTCCAGCCGGTGACTGAAGCAATTTTATCAGATAAAGCGCGCGATCTCATGCGAGAAAAGCGAATGCCGCCCTTTCCGAAATAAAAGTTCATTAGTTTTCGCACTACACCAAGACACACACAATGTTGATAGTCGACAGGAAAGGAGTAAACAAAGTCAATTTGAGGCAACTCTAGAAGCGGTGAACGAATTTTTACTGCCCCTGTATCTTGCTGATTAGCTTCTCTTCCACATCGGTACAACTCTCCAGACCTGCTCTCACCAACTGTCGTTGAAAAGGTAACTCTGTTGTCAACTCGCGGTCCTGTTGCTCTGCAGTACGAACAGCCTTCATAAGATGAGTGTCCTTTAGTACACATCAAAAATGATCGAGCAGGTGTGTCAACAACAAAGTATATTGTTGAAAACGAAATGCTAACTGAATCAGAAATCTGGATCGGGCCTGTTAGAAACTTCTTGGCTTCATTGCAAAATTCATGTAGGTACTCATTGACTTCAGGCTTGCCTTTACCTGCCCAAATCGCCACAGGAAACGGTTTTGCAAACGCTTGTGGGATTTTCATCAGAATAGGCCATAAGCCAAAAAGACTGGATCGAAACAAAGGAATTCCATCGGAATTTACTTGTGCTTCAAATTCGTACACGCTAGTTGATCCTTCATGCTTTAAATTTTGCGGCGGAAGCTGTAGTAGTTCATGCTCAAGTAAAAGCTTTAGATTTTGAATGATTGAAACATAGTGGAAATGGCCGTCACCCATTGGCACCAGTTCCGTTGGAACATTACGTCTCATTGTCTTTAAGACGCGTCTCACAGATCGGGGTGCTGGCAGTCCGATTTCGCGAAGTGCATGAACAAGAAAGGAAATTCCTTCGCGTGGAATGTTGTACATCAAGAAAAATACAACGAGAACAGCTTCCAACTTATCTTCCAATGATCGGTTATCTTCTTCCTTCTTGCTTTCATCGTCCTCTTGGTCGCTGTCATCACTTTCAAATCTCTGTGAATCTGGCTCATCGACTGCATCGAAATATTTATCTTGTTCTTCCTCATCAAGTTCTATGGCCTCAGTCTCCATCAATCGAACATCCTGAGTAGCGGACGGTCTATCTTCTGAATTTTCAACAACAAATAGTGATAATAGATGTCTATCAATCGATCTTTTTAGACTCTTGGATGCCATTTTGGACTTCTTCTTGCGTCGAAATCAGCAAAATAATTTTTAAGCAATAAATAAATCGTATACAGGGATATGCAAGTACGAATAGAAGATGTTTAAGGGACTGGTTTAATGAAATGATAATTAAAGGCCAAATTAAAAATTGGTTGACATTAAAAAAGTGCAGACATTAATAGTTAAAAATATGAAATTGCCTAATTCAACCAAAAGTTACATGGTGAACGGAATCGTCCAATGAGAACGGACCAACTGCATGGCCCAAAATTTCCCCCACATACGGGCTCCAAACCCCCACCTCAGCTTCTCCAAAAATAGCTTCAAGTTCCAGCTCACGCAGAACCCGCTAGAATTTTTTTCCGTGCAAGCTTCGTTTTTTCCAGCCTAATTCAACTCTGACAAATTCAAAACCTTTTTATTGACGTAAAACTAAGAAAAAATCATCACAGTTTAAGATGAAGTTTTTAGTTATTTGTAAGAGTGACCGCCAAGTGTTGGAGATTCAACAGCAAGACATAATTCTGCCGCCACATTTGGAGTCTCTGTCTGAAGCTCAGTGGCTCGAAAAGAGAGAAGAAACTCTTCAATGGAACTGTGAAGTGCGCTATGCCCAGGTCTACTATCGAGCGAGTATAATTCAGGTGATAAACTGCTCTCGCATATTTTCTAGTTTTAAATTAGTTCTTACTTAGTTTTTACCTCCTGACGTTTAAAATCAGGGCGGATTAAAGGGGGGGGGGCGCCCCCCCCCCCCCCCCAAATAGCCAGACGGAACATATTGCGCCCCCTAGCTTAAAAATTGGCGCCCCTTATACTCATCTTTTCTTTTCATTTGAACTTTCATTCCAGGTAATACTAGACGAAAACTTGGAAACCGGTGCTTTTCTTTATGTTCGAAGCCTTGTTTCGAAGAAAAGGAGGCTGAATGATATTCTTAAAATGGTTCGGCCGAGGGTTTTCATCGAATCGGACATGCGCTTGTCACGTCGAAATTATCAATCCAAGGTAATAATAATTAACTAAAATTATCGTCTCGCTAAAAATTTCTTTATCATTCACATTTCATTTCATAGTCATATTTTCTGCAACATTTTGATTTTTTCTACTAAATTTATCACTAAAATGCTAGATACTACTACTAGACTAGACTAGAATACTAGAATTCATTCTACTAAAATACCCGCAGAATTTGGACTTCGGTTCGGCATCGGACACTGACGCATTTTTTGCCGACCGGTGCTCAGAGAACTCTAATAGGGTTCTCCAGTTACCGGATTCAGTCCTGCCGAAAACGATAGCGCAGATTTGCCCACCACCTTTAACAATTAGACCTGGATCAACAACTGAATCCGAAGATGCATCTGAGAAAGCACCATCAGCCGGAGCGGAAGCAGGAGTGGTTATTTCAACAGAAACAGCGGTTGCAGCTGCAAAAGCTGCAGTGGCTGCAAAAGCAGAAGCAGCCGCTTTGGCTGCTGCTGCGGAAGCTGCTGCTGTGAAAGCTGCTGCTGTGAAAGCTGCTGCTGCGGAGGCTGCTGCTGCGGAGGCTGCTGCTGTGAAAGCTGCTGCTGCGGAGGCTGCTGCTGCGGAGGCTGCTGCTGCGGAGGCTGCTGCTGCGGAGGCTGCTGCTGCGGAGGCTGCTGCTGCGGAGGCTGCTGCTGCGGAGACTGCTGCTTCGGAGACTGCTGCTTCGGAGACTGCTGCTTCGGAGACTGCTGCTTCGGAGGCTGCGGATGAGACTGCTGCTTCGGAGGCTGCTGCGGAGGAGACTGCTGCTGCGGATGCCGTAACAGAGGAGCCAACAACAGCTGCTGCTGGGGCGTCGACGGTACCAAAAAACTCTGCAAATTTGGAGGAATCCTCCTACATGCCATCATTTGCCTTTGGGCCTAGTGCTATTAAAAAACTAGAGGAGCAGATTCAAGCCATCACGGACTTCCCACTTGAAAGCTTTCGAGGGATACTTTTTGTCCAATTGTCGATTCTTCGAGAGCTTTCTATGTGCTACAGCAGGCAAGAGTCCAAGCTCGATCGGTGCCTAAAAGAAGTTGCGGCGATTCGAGCCGAGATGGCGAGACAGCAATATTCAAATTCCGCGAATGGCAATAAACCGGAGCGACCAAAATTTTGGCCCATTAGCTCATGGAATGCATACATTCAGTTTGCGAAATTTCAACCTGTGGAATCCATATCGGAATTGGTGAGTTAAATTAACTTGTATTATTTTTTATATATCAAATTTGTTTAAAATTTTGAGATTATAGAAATTATACCTAATAAATAAAGGTTAGAAATTAATAGAATTGTATTGGTATAACAGAAGACAGATTAATGAATGAAGTAAATAATTATAAACATTAGAATAATAAGGTCCCATATTAACATTTTGACAGAGAGTCCTTCTGCGCCTCTGCCAGCGCGATAATTTATCCGAAGCGATTCGAGCAATGCTTGATGCATGCTTGACGCCCGACATGCAGGCCCAAGTCAATTTCAGTGGCTACGATTTGATAAACCGGGCGCTGCAGGCCGGAGTGGATGCAGTAGACGCGGATTTGCAGCTTGGCTTCAAGGATACAATGCTGCATCACTTTCAAGGTATGTTTGCTGAATGGGGCTTTTGGTAGGAAATTCGCTCATTAAAATATATTGCAAAAATATTTTTCTCATGGCACAATGGTTACTATTCGATATAAGTAGAAATGTTTGGTAATTATGGCTAATTGTGGCAAATGGCTAAATTTAGTAAACTATATATTTTTTTTTCAGAGGCCATCACAAGCATCTACGGCAACTCAGTTGAGGCTGGTAGGCCAACAAATAAGCAGGTCCACACAGTCTGCAGGGATCTGCTTCACCGTGGAACTGACCGGCTGAAGAAGAGGCAGCATCGGAAAATGGGCACCTTGTCGGCTGAAGTTGCTGCCTCTAGTCCAGCCGCACCAACTCCAGCCACTCCAAACATCCGCCAAGCTGGCCTCAAAGCTGCGACACCGGCTGTAGCTGCCACTTCAAGGCCATCGGCATCAGCCAGACCTGCTGCGAATGCTGTGCAAAAAAGCCCAATGGTTACAGCAGTGGCTACGGAGCTACGTTCAAGGAAGCGGTCATCTAGACAAAGTGGGGCGAATTATAACGGGTCAAGGGCAAAGCGGCAATCGCTCGGGAAAACGGCTCAGTATGAATGTGACTGGCCAAGTGAAGTCGACTCAGATTTAGATAGTGATGAATGGGACAGTTCTTAAGAAGTTATTAACTAATCTGCATGAATGGTGTATATGTTTCGGATGTATCAATGTTATTTAGGAATTCTATTTTTTCTTTTAAGCATATTTGTTTTATGCCTACTTCCTACAGCTACGTTACACTCTTTATGTCCTACAGCTTATAAGAGTAAAACGAATTTATTTGTCTTTGTGTTTTTACTATATTCCTAAATCAATAAAATGTATAATGTCAATTTGTATCAATTTTAATTTACTTAATTCTTAAACACGGCATTTTTATTTATTAGATTTTTAGCAAATATTTTTCTTTGAATAAAAATACCATTTGAAAGCAAAAAGAGCATTAATTTAAAAGTGAAGTATGAATATGGTAGAGGAAATTCAGGGGAGCAGGGGCAATACGCTGTGCTGCTATGGAGAACCAAAATTTGGCTTGTTAAGGATCGGACCAATCTAAATCTAATATATCCTAGCCCATACATACTACTATAAGTAGGCTATATACATTGTCGACGGGGCGCCGGCGGGGCGCCAGTGCCTTGCCTGGACAAAGTATGCGCCCAAAAACCGGTGCCCATCGACGGTGGCGTAGGAATGTTCGTACAAAGAGGCGCTTAGGAAATGCTCCACTGGGTCAATGCAAAATACTGGTATTTCAATTTTCAGAAAGCTGTAAATATTGAATAAGGCTAAATTAACCATTAACTATTTAAACACTACTGGGTAAATCAATATACCAGTATTGTGACCCCTATATACAATATAATAAAATAATACAATACAATACAATATAATAGTATATAGTGAAAATAGGGATTTCAGATTAGTAAATATTGAAATTGAAATTGTGCCATTTCAGATTCTATTGATTCCTTGAAATCTAAAATTTTTAAATAACTATGAGAGCATACTTGTAACCTGATTCATTGGGGAGAAACAGAAGACCTGCTTGGTGCGCCTCATTATGTTTATAGATGTTAAAGTGGGATCTTGTGAATTGAACAGGTGGGAAATAGATTTGGTAGACTGCTTGCTTGGAGAGCCATCTTTTAACTGTTGTTTTGATTCATTACTTAGTTCTGCAAGTTTGGTGACTGCAGTTTTTCCTACAAAGAATCCTTTGTTGCTGTAGTAGAGCTTTTGAAGTTTCTGAACTTTTAATTATAATATATTATTTTCATTATTAATAACAATACGTACATTTTAAAGTTATAAACTGAAAAGTTAATAGCTGGATGATTAATAACTATTGCTAAGGTTTTTGTTTAACTATATGTAATTCTGGACGTTCAGAATTGTTTTTAAACATTTGTTACTTATAGTAGGCTTGAATCTAAACTACATCCAATTCTGGATATCCAGAATTTGTTTTTTAAATTTGTTAGTTTATAAATTTTTAGACAGTGTATTTAATTATCCGTCATTTTCCTTCTCTTCACTGTTTTAATAGCTGTCTCCATTTTTCCGTTGTCTGAAGGCTTTCTTCGTCTTCGTCATCTTCCCAGACTATAGTGAAGTCTGTTTCCAGCTTGCACCGGAAGTTCTCGTCGTTCAGGGCTTCTTTCTCATTAATCTTGAATGTAAGCAACATCTCCATGCTATAGCCAAAGAACAGGATGTTTGGGAAACTTGCTAATTGAACCAAGAAATTTAAACAGCCGCTGACCAAATTTAGCAGTCTATTCGGTTGTTAGACCAAATTTGTACTTGTAATTGGCAAAAACCCCCGCCTGTTTTTTCTTCGCTAGACATCCCAGAACTTCAACATCTGCGGTAAAGAAGTCCAGCGTGCTATATTGCAAGCGCATGCTTTCTTTGTCGTCTGGCACATCGGCTATGCACATGCACAGCTCTTTAACATTGTTAAATCAAAATACAAATAATATGCAATCATAATGAGGTCAAAGGTTTGCTTGCATAAATCTCTTATGTCTGTCAAATCTATCTATAATCACATTTAAATCACTAAGTCAAGAATTATGAGAACTTTTGTCAATATGTTTCACTAACAAGCTAGTAAAAATAATAAGCAAAATACTTACCTTGTCCGGATTACAATTTCCTCATTCCTTATGTTGTTTATGGTTTCCTTTAACCGAGCTATAAAACGTACGTCACATCGTTCGTTCTCGATATCAACGTGCTTGGCCTCCTAAGTTTTTTCTTTTTTTTTGAAGATTGCCCTTCAACCTTTTAAAGGCTCTTCAATAAGGTGGCTTGTTTATTCTCAGATATTGCTGAGATGGCGATTGCTGCGCTGGCTGTTTCCTTGGTGCTAATGCTCTTGATTGTGTTAAGAATTAGACTCAGAGTCTTGGAAGCCATAACAAGAATCGGAGCAACCCGGGGCGGGGTGAGGAGAGGGACGGTGCGAATCGGCTATTTATATACCTTTGGAATGGGCTCGGAAATCCATGGGTTCTCTTTTTATTCTCGAATATTCTAGAATAAGGGAAACTCGCAGATTTTCTACTTATAGGCAGTATATTCTATTAATGGTTGATTGGGGTTGCCAAAGCAGAAAGAGAGACCAAAGCTGAGGGACTAATTTCCGCGATCGGTTGCAAAAATGGATTTTTTTTGTGGCTTCTGGGTACAACCTTGTAGTTGGCTACTACAACTGCCTTATAACTTCAGCAAAGTTATAATAGCTGTCAAAATTGTTAATGACTACTCTGTGTTTTTCAAACCAGTGAGATTTAAGTGCTTGATTAATAATTTGAACGTTATTATCAACACCAGGCCTGAACTTTTGCATGTAGAGAGTGCATTCCTTCTTGCACTGGTACTTGGATTTGTACAATGGATAAGGCTAAGTATAATAAGAACCTGGAGAGACAACTGTGTGATGGCCTGGGCTGGGGATCGCTCCGCAGCCCTGGCCATATGGTCTGCCGCTCCCACTGACTATGTTTGTTTGCACTCTGTTCCCCTCACTGACTCACCGGAGTCACCCCTTCTGAATACTTCCCCCATGCTACGTATGCACCATTTGTATGCGTGTTCCATGCATCGTGCCACAGCGCGCCTGGCTATGTTGGGGCCCAGGAGCCCACAAATATATGGCAAAGCTAGACGATATGGTCTGGTTTACATCTCTTATTCCTGTCTGCCACTCCGGAGCCAATTCCCAGTGTTCCCATTCCCAAGACGTCGTTCTCGAGTCATTACAAACTGGAAACATTTTTAGAGAAAGACCCGCTTTTTTCTGATTCTGTCGGGGATAAAATGGATGGATTTAGTGGGATTATGTTCGAAGTTTTCGGAGCCAGTGCGACCCCCTTTTTTCTGATTCTGTCGGGTATAATATGGATGGATTTAATAGGATTATGGAGGACGTTAAAAAATTGTCCCAAAGGCCCCTTCATGCATTTTACTTTTGAAAGATATATTTGCTTCAACCAATAGATACAGCTTAAAGGACTACTGTAGATGAAAGAAACTTGCCAGTACAAATTAGAATATTACGAGTATTCTAACACAGAATGCGCTGAATAATGTGAAGAAAAAAGCCAGCACTATTTAGCATAGATAATAGTCATTCAAAAGTCAGTACTTCGTCTTCTTCTATGCCTAAATTTTTTTTGTTTGTTTGACTTGTTTTGTTTGTTTGTACAAGTTTTCTTTCAGAATTTGTAACAAAAATGTTATGAACTTACTTTCTTCATACCAACACTCGACATCCTTCTCATATTGTCCATCCAGGGAAATACCCTCGATTTGCATCTTCAATATGTCAGCAAAGCGTTCATCAATTTTTGCCTTCTCTTCAATCACTGATTTGTAGCGAAGCAGGGTTCCCATTGTGTAACTTGAAAATATTAGACCTGGGTACATGATACAGAGAGAGTAAAATTTGTCGTAGTCTCTCACTGTTTCGCTTGCTAATATTGAAAGTGGTGGCGAGCTCTTCCACATTCATTCTGTGCTTGTAGACCAAAACTTGAATTAAGCGCCCCTGCTCAAACTGCATCATGGCCTTCGCAGTTGACAGGTTCTCGATAGAATAGGTCAGTTTCTTAAACCTCGCTTTCAAGTCTACCTTTATCGTTCAATTCAAATTCATGGCGACCAAGTTGAGACCTTCGGAAATTGCACCTAGAGACAACTTTACACCGCGACTCTCATTCTCTTCCAGCTTCGCGTATATCCTTGCAATAAGTCTCTCTCGCTCGCTCGCTCTCTTCCTTTTTGTGGAGACCATTTGTGGAGATCCCATATCAATATCTACTTTTATTAGGTTTTTAAGATATCTATCTACGCGATTCTACGGACTCCAATAAAGGCCTTTTATATAGACATTAGACAGAACTTGTATTTCTAATATAAATTGTTAACTCTAAATAAAGGATCAGTCAGTTTATAAAAAATGCAACTTACTGCTTTGCCACCGACATATTTCATCGACTGAGAGATGTCGGGACCCAGGGCTTTTGGTCCCTTTTTCGACCTCACATTGGGGTCGTTGAGACAAGGGCAAAGGCGGGACAAAACCGTTCGTTCGTTCCTCTAGTTCTTTAGTTCCAAAATTCTCTAGTTCCAAACCACCATGTCTCTTCTCAAGATCTCAAGATTTCTCATGCGGCACCCACCCCTGCTCCTCACCTATTGTTCTCGTTTTTTATTGTTTTCTCTTTTCGCACTTAATTATCACATTTCCCCATATTTTCTCGTTCTCCTTTTCGCACCCAATTAGCATATTTTTCTCAAGACCTGAGAGCCCGTCTTTAAAGTCACTGACATCAGTTGCTCGATGGTTTAGTCCCTCAGCCTCGATCGGTTGATTGACATACATACTTGAAGTAGACTGAAATTTGGAGTCTGCCTCGGGCTGTAGTGCCAATTGATCCTGACGAGTTCGGACGAGATCGAAGCACGGAAAACAACTGCTGATTCATATTTCGGTATGAACTTCCACGCGTGACTCATTTCCGCTAACATGAATTTTCATTATTATTAGTGGTCTATATACAAAGTAAAAGAAGACGATTATTTGTACATAAAAGCAGATACGGAAAGACCAAACGAGTATCCTGCGAAGTTCACAAAGTTCGAAGTTCACAAAGATTAAAGAACCATAAAGCAGTCGAATCGAATTATTTTCGACTTTAATTTGATATCGAAAGTATAAAAGCTCCCACTGGCAACCAAAATAGAGAAGCTACAAAGAAAAATGTATCTGCTAAAGTCTGAACAAAGTGCGTGTGTCCTGCGTTTTAGGCTACTGGTTTGTTATTGTTATGCTTAGTGGATTTTATCTGACTTGAGTTTAGTAGATTGGAGCCACCAGGCTCCTGATTTCTCTAATCCTAGTATTTAATGATTAAAGAAAAAGACCAACCAAAAACCAAATATTTTATTTACTTTAAAGATGTAAAAGAAAAGAAAATGGTTTAGCATGCAATAGGTCTACAGTTATTTATTTTGGTGTGATTTGGTGCGACACGCAACTTAGGTCAGAAATAACTTCAGTAGTCTCGCAAATCAACGGCTTAAGAACAAATTTAACATCGTCAGTTAATCTTCTGAGAAATGTCACTGAAAGCTGGATGCATATTCTTGAAGGAAGTGTTTCACAAACACAGTTAAAGTGAGGAATTTAGAAGAGTTCATGAACCAGTCAACAGCGTTGCATGATCGAATCAAAGAAAGAATTAATGCAATTTTTACCGAAAGGCAGAAATCGTTGAGAAGAATCAGTCAGCTTGAACGCTTGCATAAGCTCAAAAACATTGACGCTGAAGAGGCACCACAGACCACAAGGGTAATAAGTGATCCAACCGACTTGTTTAAGATCAGGCGTAGAATAGAGCTCATAGACAATGAATAGGCAGATTCGAAGAGACCTGTTGCCGTCACTGCAGAAAAAGCAATCAAACGTAAAACAAATTTAACCTCCACCAACTAGTTGTCGATTTTATATTCCCTAAAAATAGATGCTCAAAATTCTCTTTATGATCCGAATGCTCCCACAGCACCTAGTGCACCCCAATATGAGCAACAAAAACTCTACCGTGTTATCACATGTAATTCTCAGCAGTTTCGATTGGTGGAAATTAAAAAAATGCGAGATGACATAAAAAAAATTTTCCACAACACAAAGAAAATCAAACGCTATAATAGCCACTGTAAATTTTTTGACTACAGCAATATGATTCTAGGATCTGTGTCTGTTCTATCTGGACCTGCTGCAGCTGTCTCAACGTTGCCAGTCATCACAGCCCCAATCGCAATCCCGCTCGGCTCTGTGGGTTCTGCATGTGGACTGGAATTTCAGCAATTACTGGAGCATTAGCGCGAAACAGACGAAAAAAACTAAAGCAGCTACAGGAGAAGCAAGTAAAAGAGAAAGGGGTGCACACTTCAATCATAGGGTACATTTCAAGGGCAATCGAGGATAGGTTCATTTCAGAGGATGAGTTCCAAACCATTCAGGTTCTTTATGATCAATTCGAATGAACTTGAACATGGTCGGTACTAATGACATGAGTCAGCTGAGAAATGAACTCGAGAACGCTTTTCAACATTATGCGGAAAAAAATTCGGCAAGGACGACGAGAAATGCACCACAATGAACCCTTATGAAACACAGCCAAGAATAATTTCCTTGTAGGTCTTTCGTGTTTTGGTCATTGCATACAAAACAGTCATGCACAGCTCACCGCAAATATCACTGCTAAGACCTTGGAGAATAAAGTCTGAGTGGTAAATTTTTATATTATTTTTCCCCTTCCTATAATTTCTTAGCTCTTCTGGTACTGCCGTCCCATAGCTATCAAAGTAATAACACTTGTGCTTGCGATCGGGATCAATCACCCAGCAAACCCAATGAGATCCTGGCTTATCGGTGGTGTCAAAGTTCATGATGCCGCATTCCTTTCTTAGAGGAAAATCAGGCAGAGTGTCCCTCATAAATATTCCTCTAAAGTTTGGGATTTCCAGTTCGTTAGCCAAATCTTCAAGAAAGTTATTTGTCGTCATTTTTTATGAGGCAGGTATTTAAATATTTATTAAACTTTCTCTTAACCTCCACCTCCTAAACCCAATCTCCACCTCCTAAACCTAATCTCCAGTGCCCGAGCGGTAAACTGTTATATTGTCATCTAAAATGAATCTCTTGTTATCTGCACCTGACAGTCCAATATTTTTTTGCTGAATTGTGTGAATAATATGGTTTTTCGATTGTAGCTTTGAAAACTCATGAGATGTCTTTTAGTTGCAATTCAAGGCGTCTCTGTATTCAGCTTTATTAATTTCCTAACCACGCGTTTCGGAATTCCCTTTGATTTTTTAATTGGGTCTGACGACTCACATTTTACAAAATAGGACTTTGCTCTCAACCCAATGAATTCAGTGATTATGTCACCAGCAATCTCGTCCTTCATTTTCCCAATCACTTTCTTGTTAGTGGCGTCAAACACTTGATCGCCATTCTGTGTCCTGCAAGATTCCTCATACTCGGACAAGTCAAACAAATCTTTTTGCTGCAGCATGTCCTGATAAATGTCTTCTGTTTAAATGTCCATAAAAAACTGTCTGTCAGTGTACAAGAGTTTCATTTTATCCTTGTACTGCTACTTCATGCCATAGAAGAACTGGTACATCAGACGTTTTGATTCGTCGAGAACAGTGACACCTGTATAGATCGGCTTGCGCAGCGTTACCTTGGTTTTGTAAAATATATTCACACCTAAGTAGCTATTAAAGATATGGAGTTCTTTGAATGTTGGCTCATCCTCGAACACAATGCTGAACCCGGTCTCTAATTGGCACCCGAAATCCTCGTCTTCTTGGGCTTCTTGCTCAATCGTTCTTTTGAAGGTGAGGAGCTTCTCAAAGCTGTACCCCGAGAAAACAATGTTCGGGTACTTCATCATTAGCGAATAAAATGTGAACAAGCGCTGCCTGATCTTGGTTGGAATGCCGAGACGCCTGGCAGTTTCTTCGGTGGAAAGCCCAAGATGATATTTTATCACCGTCAACACTTCAGCTTGCTTTTTCCTAGCCAAACAGGCAAGCACTTAAAGGTCGGCAACAAATTATTCTAACGCGTTAAATTGAAGATGCATACTGCCCTCGTCAGCTTGGACAGGGCCAAGACACATATTTCTCGCGTTTCCAAATCTAAAGAGAATAATATGGAATCATAATGTGAATAAATTCAATAGGTTTGTCTCTAGCTATTCTCAAAACCCTCAACAGACTGCATGAAAGCCTCAACTAATTTTGATCGGTTTCACAAAGTTAAGATTAAGATAAAGTTAAAGTTAAGATAGTAAAAATAATAAGCAAAAAATCTTAGCGAGTTCTGATGATAATTTCTTCATTTTGTACGTGTATGTTACTAATCTTCTCCTTTAATCGAGCGATGAAGCGAACTTCGCGGCGTTCTTTCTCTTTGTCAGAATTTCTATCGCTACCAGTTTTTTCTTTCTTTGCTGACGACTTGTCTATTTGCTCTAGAGCTTTCATCAAGGACACTTTCTCATTTTCCGCAACGTTCGATATAGTGATTTCTGTGCTAGACGGGTCTTTACTATTGATGCTTTTAATTAGAGTAAACATTCTGGAAGCCATTATACGCAAATCTAAATAATATGATAATATATATATATATATGACTGTCGGGTGACGAGGCGGAGCGGGCAGGGTAAGGCGGGGCAAGGTGCGGTGTGAATCGGCTGTTTATATACCTTTTGTGGTATACGGTAGTACTCGGAAATCCATGGAATATTCTGGGATATTCTAGAATATTCCCTTCTAGAAGGGAACCCGCAGATTTTCTATTTATAGGCAGAATTTTCTATTAATGGTTGATTGGGGTTGCCAAAGCGGAAAGAGAGACCAATGCGAAAAGTAAAGCATGTGTGGAATGCATAGCATGGGTTTTATTTTTAGAACTTACGTCTGCACTCTACAAGGTACAACCCTGTAGTTGTCAACTACAACTGCGAATGTACTCCATTTTGTTTACCTTTATCCTACTAACTAACTATTAACAAGTTTTCGTTTCAGTATGGGCTCGGATTTCAGAATACATGCAAAAATAGTTTCGGGGATTGGAATTCCCCGGGTATAAATTCCGCGGGTTTTAACAGCTTGCAATTTTTTAAATACTTGTTATTCAATTTTTATATCGATCTCCAAGAACTCCCTAGAAACCGCCACGAATGCCACTTTCTATCATGGATATCATTTCTTTATCACCAAGTAATTGCAATTCCACATTAGTATATTTCAACCCACATGCCCAGGATAATCCAGAAAGGGAAAAGCAATACGCAGAATCTATCTTGAAATATTTCAAAAATGTTGATCGAAACTTCTCAAAAGCGTTGAGAAATGAGTAAATCTTTCTATTTGCTCCTGTTTTATCACTGGGAGGGGGCAAATATTTTGTTTCTTCTTCAGACAGTGTAAATGATGGTTCCAAAAACCTAGATCCATCTAAAAACACAACGCCACTGGTATAATTCCCCCACTTAATTGCAACATGGTCTTCCAATGTTTTAGAACTGAAATCCAATTTATATGCTGCATTCTTTATTCTTGTTATTGGAACTATCAAATAGTTTAGGTTTTTTCCATATTTATTCAAGCCATGCTGTGCTGGACTCTTCAGTTCTTTGGGAGATGTCGCACTTCGGGTTCAGGCGTCTCGCTCAGATACATTAGGTCCGCAGTTCGGAACGGCGTCGCAACACCAACACAGATACCGGCTTGCAGGAACACCTCGCTGTCGGCGGTGTTGACGACCTCAATGTAGCCGCGACCTTCAGGCATCGTCATCAGAGCAGGCGCTGCTTCCAGAGCGTTGCAGCTGGGATGCAGCCTCGACTTAACAAGCTTGACAATTGATGGCGATCCTCGATTCTCAGGGTGGCCGTCATCCAGTCTGACGGCAAGCAGCGCTGAACTTTTAGGCGGCAAGGTGCACTTCTCAGAGGTGTACACTCGGCAGGTCTGAAGCTCACGACGCGAATAACGAACGGGGATTCACGCGCCATTGTTAAAAGTCCATTCCTTGAGCGAAGTCCAAGTTCTGGCAGTGCTCTCGCATAAACGATACGCCAAGCAAGTTTTCACAATCGGAGACCGTGACGAGGAATTCGGTGTCCGCGACGACATCACCAAACTCCACGGGGATGGTCACCTTACAAGCAAGAGGGAGCTGCGTCCCATCATACATAGTTACGCAATCGGGAATAGCATGAGATATAATACAACGAAGCATCCGACGTCTAATAGCGGCCCAGGTTGACGAACCAAGAAAGTTTTTTCCAGCTGCCGCTTTTAAGCAAGAAAGGGACCTCTCGACTCGCAACTCGGCCTGTGACGTACGGATCGGCCTCACGCGCATGGATTTTTTGATTCGGGGAGGTGTCCACGAAACCTCCGCACTCCGCGTCACTTACTGACGAGTGACTGTCGGACTGGGCATTGGCGCCAGGGGAGCCGCAACGGCGACATCCGCAGAGCGGCCAGAGGAGCCGCCAACGGCGACATCCGCAGAGCGGCCGAAGGAGCCGACATCCACAGAGCGGCCAGAGGAGCCACCACCGGCGGCGTACACAGAGCGGCCAGAAGAGCCACCACCGGCGACGTCCGCAGAGCGGCCAGAGAAGCTGCCACCCGCTGTCACAGTGGAACGGCCAGAGGAGCCGCCACCGGCGACGGCCGTAAAGCGGCCAGGGGTGCCGCCACCGGCGATGTCCGCAGAGCGGCCAGAGGAGCCGCCACCGGCGACGTCCGCAGAGCGGCCAGAGGGGCCGCCGCTGTTGCCGTCGCTTGAAAAAGGTATAAACCTTAGCTCGCTGCGAAAACTGTACACGCGCCGCAGCTCGGCTGAGTTCATTTCCCCCGGCTTTTTTATTTCCGGCATGAAAACACCTCTTAGGTTCTTAAAGTTAATTTTGCAACCCATACCGGCGGAAACTGAAATTCATAATTTAAAATGATGAATTTGATGAATTATGAACTAAAATAAATTGTATAGTAAAATCTGGATAATTGCAGAAAGAATAAAAAGAACTCGCTTAAAATAGACTACTTAAAGTTTAATGAATTGTTTTAGGGCTCACCATAAGCCATTCGCACGGCAGCGCGAACCTCCTTGCGCATCAAATCAACCGTAGGTTGTCGCCCTGACGATTGCGTAAGCTGATTTTCGGATGATAAAAGTTCAAATTTCTAAAAAACGCCGTGCGTCGATTAGTATAGGAGATTAAATAGATAACCAGTATCCATACATTAGATATTACAAGCAGAACCAAACGGAAGGATATTAAAATATAAATTCCTACTGAATTTCTTTCTTGACATACTCTTGCTAGTCCTTAAATACTGTTATTATAATTACCTGAATAAGACCACACTCCGCGTGGAGAAATTCGTCTAATCCTGGAGACGCGCATACACGGAGATTCGTCCCGTCGCGCTTCTTAGAAATAACAACTACATGGTAGTTGTTAAACATCGCACGGGCCTAGAGGAAGAATTGCGTAACGTCATTATGGAGGGAGAGAAAAACAGTTCAGCCCAACTGCCGATCTGATCATTTACGAAAAAATATATTTCTGATAGCTAAATTCCATATCGTACTTAGCTTTACCATACTGTCTATCATTACCAGTTCCTCCAACTCAAGCCCCGATGGGCATCGCTGATGGCTCTGCTCATTTGCCTCCTTGGTAACATTCTAGCACGGCCCTGTCGTCATCGGTGAGTTTCTTGAACTCATTAGCTAAGAAAGACATCGGTTCCATCGAAAAGCGGTCTGAAAGATAAATCCAAACAGTTTAAACGAAAACTAAATTGCTTAAGTCACTGATTTTAAACTTAATGAATAAAATATGCTAAACTTACTGGATCCTCTTAGCTTCACAAACATGGACCATGCACTTCTTTTTCGAACTTTGCCAAGGCGCCCTATAGTTAAAATAAAAGCACTTCTGGAAAAGCACTTCTCGCACTTCATCTCAAACATTTCGAGCCAAATTCGAATGTCCATTGATGGCTTGTACTTGGCGATTTTAATCTGCTTTTTAATCTGCAGATTCATCTGCCGGTTCATATTTACGAGCAGGTTTTGCAGCAGGTTAGCATTTACGCCTGCGCCAAGACCTCTAATGAAGTCTGCATCTGCTCCAAATATGCCACCATCAGGGCTAGCGCATCGAGATGCGGCTGCAGCGGCGGCTGCGCCCCTGTTCTCATTCGGAATTTGCTCTGAACCACTCTCTAACGAACGGGATCGGTTCAATGACATTCTCACTTCTATAAGGCGAGAATTCAACTGTTTCTAACTAGCAGCGAGCTTCGCGCGATCTAATACTAATAGCTTATATACTAGGGAAGCTTGTTGGTATGGTATTCCCAACAGCTGCTTCACTATTAAACTTCCTAACTATTTGGTCTGGAGTTAGAGTCGGTATCGTAATCCCAATCGCTGCTACCAGTGACGTGCTTTAGCTTTAAGAATTTGGGGTTGCTCTGATCTGGGCCTGAAGATCTTGGAATCCCACCGCTATCACCAGTGAAGTGTCGTGGTATCTTGCTGCTAGGGTGAGGCGGACTGCTATTTCACCAGCGTGGGAACCGTAGGATCCGCAATGAAGGGGTCTGTTTGGGCTCCACTCAAATAAATAACGCTAGAACAACTAGTCTCAGAGATTTCAATGTCCAAGTGACAGGACTCAATGGTAGCAAATGGCCTGAGCGGCGCAGTCCTGGCACTGACAATTGTCCGCGCTTGAGCGTGTCTGAGTTTAGCTCTCAGAGGACCCCTAACTCCTACTAACCTAATAGCTACGTCTCGCGCAAATGGGCGGCGAGGAAATAGGTCTATGCGCCTGCGGCAGCAATAGACTCTAGGCGTATAAACTAACAGCTATTTCTTAGAATCGCGCACGAGTGCTGCGACTGCACACTCACTCTCACTCTTATTCGCGCCTGTGTCGCGAATTGACACTAGCAGAATGGCTTCAGCCCACTGCTTTCCTGCCAATAGGGTAGGCTGGAAAACCAGAGCTATAGCACTAGCAATGCTCTACCAAGACCTGCTCAGGAGCGTGCTTTCTGCTTGAGCGCTGCAATGCTCTGCCAAGACCTGCTCAGGAGCTTGCGTCTGCTTAGCGATGCTTATAGCTCTACCAAGACCTGCTCAGGAGCTTTGCTTCGCTGTTAACCGGCGCTAGAGCGCTTTCTCGGAGAAGATTCTCAACGAGTCTGACCAGCGGTAAAAACCGTTCTGAGGAAAAATTCAGACAAGCGGGCCTGCATTCGTTAATATAGAACGCGGAGGGTGGAGCGTTTGGGCATTCCGTGGCTTGACCATGGAACTGCAGCCGAAAAGTGCGGATAATGATGCACAACAGATATTGATTAAACATGGGGGAAATAGCTTGTACGAAGCGCCGACAGTCGCCTCAAGCCACTAGTGACAATAGCATGCCAAATTTGGGCTTGTGCGCACAAGGCTGCACGTGAGGGAGGGTTCAGTTCGGGACACGGGGTCCGCGAAACCCTCAGTCTAAAAATAGCTAGCCAGACAATCCACTAAACAAAAAATACGTGGCTAGCCAGGTGGCTCCACCGTGGACCCACACAGGCTAGCCCTTGCGAGTCCACACAGTGCGCACAGTGATAGTACGCTAGATATGCTAAGGAACGCTGCTTTTGGTCCGTGTGGGCTAGGGTGGGCTGGTCGAGTGCACCCGCGGACGGGAATGAGAAGTCTGGGAATTCTCTGAGTGTTAAAAATAGACACCGCTAAAAATTGGTCGAGTGGCCAGTGGGCCTGACTTGAAATTGGAAGGTTTGAGGTTCGAATCCTGCTAGACAAAATATTATCTTAATGTAAATATTGTGCGTGTAAAAAAGCAGAACATGCAGAAAAGCAGAAATTAGAATTTGAGTGAACAAACGTTAAATTATGGTAATGAGGATTATTATAAGGATTAAAGGATTGCTGGTTTAAGTGATGAAAATACACGTATTAGAAAAGTAGTATCGAAAGAGTAAAAATTATTATTTATTCAAACATAAATAAAAAACAGTGGAAATGATTTTTTTAATTTTAGTATTAGCACCCATACTTCTTCGTCTGTAATCATATTACTTTAAATCAGTAGCTCATTTTGGGATTGAAGAATTTAAGTGATTAAGCTCTCGATAATGTATTGGAGAGCCACTCATAAGCCAAATTGATATTAGGTTAGCCAATAGCCTAAACTAAGATGCACAGGGAAGGCCCCTTGCGTGCACGCGCTCGCAGCTCACACTGCTGCTAATATCAGCAGTAGTCTGAAGGGTAAGCTCAACTGCCTGCAAGTTAGCGATGTGGCAGTCCATTAGTGTAGCAGTTGCAGGCCTAAAGTAACTCTCATGAAGTCACGGACTCATGGTCCCTATTTTATTGGCTTGTTTTTCTTTTGGTACGGTTTGAGTCTAGCAGTACTAATATTAATCACATAGTAATCTTTTGTAACACTTGGGATGAAGCACATTTAGTTCCTGTCATATTTATTGTCATTGAAGTCGAAGATCAATTATATACCGGTACCGTATTGATGTATCGTATTTTTTGTTAAAAATATTCTTTATTTGAAAGTTTAACTGTTGTGCTACCTTAGATACATTTTTTTCTGGTAAAAAAGTCTTCCGTTTTAAATGTATTGTGATAACACTTGGAAACTCTTCTGCTTCTATCATAAACAAGTTATAAAATCTTAAAGTAAGTTTAGTTTTGTTAATGTTTTCCGTAGCTGTTGACAACAGGAACTAATTACCTTTTGAGGTGGGGGTGGAGAAGAAAATAAAATTTTTGAAATTGTAGAATTAGGGTTTGTCGTCGGCACGTAAAGCCGGAAAATTGCACAAATTGCTGCGTTGAGTCTTCTCCTTGGATACTCCGTCTGCCGGGGTCCTCAATTCCGGGGGGAGGGTAGTCGTGTTCGTAGTCGAGCGGTCTTGTAGCGGCCCGGGTCGTTCAGATTGGTTCCTCGGACACCGTAAAATTCATAGTTCGTCGAAAATGCTCGCTTGGTTACTAACAGTAGTAAAGTAGCGCTGCCACCACCGTAAATGTCGTTTTACGGAACGTTGAGGGTCTCAGCTTTCTTTGAGTTGAGACTGACTGGTTATTTTACGCCCCGCGGGCAAATGACTCAATAGAAAACTAAAGGCTTCGATTCTGAACAACTGAATGAATATTATTAATATTTACTAACTTATTATGATTTCGTTATTATTATTATTATCATTAATTATTATAGCTACGCGAGATAATTGAGCAAAGACCAGAAACAAAGAACAAAACAAGCTAACCAACAACCAACAGGAGGGGGGATAGAGAAGAATTGAAAAAATGGTAGTAAAACGCAATGATTTTTATACACAAATAATACATAGATCCAATTGGGGGAACACCGAGGGGAACACTGGCGGGAAAAAAGGCAAACCCCGAAAGGAACACAGCAAAACAAAGCGGGACCAAGGGAAGGGGCAACTATTAGACCAAAGGTGGGGGCAACGAAGGGAAAGCGCACAGTTCATCCGGGGGAGCAGAAGTGACGTCAAAATTATCCCACCGGGTGAAGGCACTTCGCGCGTCGCCAACCGTTGCAGTAGCCCCAGTGGTAGACCGGCCTACCACAGGCGCGGGGGCGCCGGGGGGGACCTGGCAACAGTTGACGAGCGCCTCCGTTCGTCTTCTTAAGTTCGGCGGCCCCGTGTCGCCGGCCGGCCTCGGCGAGCAGGGGCATCAGGGTCGGACTGGGCGGAGCTGGCGACGCGAGCGTGGTGGCTGAGCTGCAGAAGGGCCGGGGTCAGCCCTCGCCCCAGCGTCGCAGCATTGTCCACGAAATTGCCGACCAGCGCGCAGAATGTCCCGTAGGGCAGACCTCCCGCTGACTGCCGCAGCCGTTCGCACAGAAAATCGGCAGTTGCGGACACGGCACGGGCCACAGCCGGTTGCCCTCTGGTCTGGGCATAACTGCGCCAGTGGCGGCCGTCTGACATCCGCCGATTGTTGCCGTCCCCGGCGAATTCCCACAGCAACAACTCGGCGAGGTGCTGGACTGGTTCGGCCGGGGGGGGGGGGGGTCAGCGACTGCGGCCTCCACTGGCGACGGCTGGCTCGACCCGTTCGTCCAATTCGTCGGCGGAAATGGCGGGGTGATGAAGGGGTCTGGTCCCAACACGCGGACGGGCTCCGGCTTCTGGGCCAGGGGGACGGCATCCACCTGGTCTAGCAGCCGGTGCAGGCCAGTGCCGAGGCTACTCGCTGGCGAGGGCGCCGGAGCCGGTGGGGCCAGGCCAGGTGCGGCTTCGCTGAAGGGGTCGAAGGCTGCGAGCAGGTCCTGATCGAATTCCTCATTGTCGGCTTCGTAGCCGTCGACGTGCTCCAAAGCCTCGCGGATTTCGCGGCTGAGCGGAGACTCGTCTCCCATAGGATCGTCGGCAAACATAGTAGAATAGGTGATGTAGGAATCTCGCTGAGCAATTTCGGCCGGACGAACAGAATTGATGAAAAAATTAGAAAATGGCTCCTTTAAAAAGGGCACAAAATATTCCAACTGGTGGAATTGTAAACCAACCAGAGGAAATAAAATTCAACCGCTGGAATTGAGCCATCACCCCTCGTGCACTCTAAGGTGGCACACAGAGTTAAGGTGAGCGCATGAATCAAGGAGTCATAAAATAGATAACCGCGCGGCAGGGGTCCAAAATCTGAATGAATGAATGGGGCGCCTCGCACTGCTCACAACCGGCTGGCGGTTAGAGAGAGGGGGGCTGAATAATCGCATAAACAGTAGTTTAGAAAAATAGTAAGAAACATAGGTAGTTCCTAAAAATTAGAATAGCAGATAGATACAGGCATGGCTGCTGAGTTAGAATTTGGATCTCCATACGGAGTTACACGAAAGGCAAAAGGCACTGGGAAAAGGGCTGGACAGGCGCCCTTACAAATTTTCCCAGGCTCGGCTCGGTCAAAACAAAGAAAAATGGGGGCCGTTCACCTCAGATGCCCTCCGCTGAGGACAAGGCCTAGAGCCAGGGTGGCTAGACCTGAGCGGGGCAAGCGACTGGGGGCACAGAGCAACATTGGCTTGCAAAATTAAGAGATACCTTCAGCCATAAGCAAGGACTGCAAGGTTTACAACTGAAATAAAAACTTCGCAAGTTAATGACACGCAATCGAGCAAAATTGATAAATCGCATGCGTATAAATAATTGTCGCGTAGGTACTGGCCTTTTCCATCAAGCCTAAGGCTAAATATCAGAACGCAGAAGTGCGGGTCGCGTTGAATAAATATGACACCAATTGAGCATGAGCACAATGTACAAAGGCTTTTGACCGGAAAGCGTAAGGAGCAGAAATTGGGAAAATTAGTTGCTTTTGCCCTCAAGCATAAGGAAAGTACAGAAAATTAGTTGCTTTTGCCCTCAAGCATAAGGAAAGTACAGAAAATCAGTTGCTTCTGCCCTCAAGCATAAGGAAAGTACATTGAGAAACTGCTTTTGCCGTCAAGCATAAGGAAACGGACAGAAAAATTAGTTGCTTTTATCCCTGAAGCATAAGGAAAGTACATTGAGCGGGGAAAATTGAAAAACTGCTTTCAGCACAGAACGGGTGCAGAGAAAGCTTACAGCAAGATTTTTATTCAGAACGCGTTCACAAACTTAACTACTCATAGTAATGCGCAACGGTAATTTAGCTATTAGGCGCAATATTAAATCGCTGGTAAATACCTTTTAGAGCTCCATCTCCATGCCGATGTCAGGCAAGTCCGGGTCGCCTTCGGCGAGCACCTCAGGGTGGCGCAAGCTGGGCTCGAACAGCTGACTGCCTCGCAGGTCAGGCTGAGCTGTGGCCGGCTGCTCCGGCGCGGGCTGATCGGCTGGGTCGACTTCGCTGTCTTCGCTCGACTCATAGGGCAGCATTGGCCGCTCTGTCTGGCGCGGCGGCTCCTGTGGTCGATCTGCCATCATCTGCGGCACCTTGATGATGTTGTTGCGGTGAACTAGCATTTCAGCTGGGCGTCCTCGGCGGGCTGTGGCTGTCGCTGGCTTGATCCAATACGCCACTTCTCCGACTTTCTTGACGACCTTGTACATGCTCTTGTACGGCCGGTGGAACTTGGGCAGCTCTCCCAGTTCGAGCTTCGGGTTGGCCAGGCAGACCAGGTCTCCGGGCTGCATCTTCACGGGCTTTGGCCGGTTCTCGTAGTACTCCTCTCGGCGCTGGATCTCGGCTCGCAGTCGCTGTCGCACAATTCGTTCTGTCTCGGCCAGTCTGCGCTGATGTTTGGCAATGTACTCCGGGAGATCAGCTGATACATCCAGTCGGTCTAGGGTGTTATCGATCGGATACCGGTAGGGCACTCCGTAGATGACATAATGCGGCGAGAACCCGGTTGTACGATTGACTGTTGATCTTAAAGCTGTTAAAGCGGCTGGCAACATATTGTCCCATTTCTGATGGTCTTCTAGGAGACAGGTGAGCACCTTCTTGATGTTCTTATTGCACGACTCAGCTTGTCCATTGGCCCATGGCGAATACGGCGGCGTCGTGGTCTGCCGGATGCCGTAAACTTCGCAGAAGTGCCGGAACTCGTGTCCTGTGAACTGTTTCCCTTGATCGGAGTGAATCCATGCCGGGATTCCGGTGATCGGAAACACTTGTTCCTGCAGGAGCATTATAATGGTCTTGGCCCGCTGATTCTTCATGGCGAAGGCGAAGGGGTATTTCGACGTAGTGTCGACGTAGGTCAAGATGTACTTGTTTCCTCGGCCTGTCGGGTCTCCAGTGGGGCCCAGGATATCGATTGCACATCGCCCATAGATTTCACAGACCGGAAACGATTGTACATGCGCCGGAATTCGTCGCCGTCCTTTGCTCTGAGTGCAGGTCTGGCAGGAAGCGACATAGTCGGACACTGCCTTGGCCAGGGCAGGTCGCCAGAACCTTTCGCGCACCTTCGCGATGGTGAGGTCTCGGCCCATGTGTCCGCAGTAGGGTGAACCGTGGAGGTCGGCGAACACCGTGGCGTCGAGGCTCTTCGGCAGGACGATCCGCGCCGTTTCCTCCTCGCCAATATCGTCGAAATGAATTACCAGTAGTCCATCGTCTCGGACTTTGAGCTGCTCGTAGAACGCTAGTAGGTTTCGTTCGTCTCGCGTCATATTCAAACGCTGATTCAGCGGCGGCTTCGGCTGTCGGCTTTCCAAAAGATTGATCATCATGGCGATGGCAAAGTCAGCACGCTGATGAGTCTGGAGCTCCTCACGAGTGACTGGCCTCGGGATGTGATAAGTTAGATTCAATGTTGGGCGTCGGTTAGTTAAATTAGTCGGCGCGGCTTCGGCTGTGGCGGCATGGTTTGGGGTCTGGAGCTCCCTCCGCATGATCGCTACTCTGGCCGGTTGCCGGGTCGTTGATGTGCCCGAAGGTCGATCCTCGTCGGTATCTTCGGCGTCACTGTTGTCGGATTCAGATCGGTCAGCAGTTGATGATGAGTCAGCAGAGCTGTCCGCACCGCTGCTGAATCTCACTCTTTTCTCGAACTTCGGGCAGCGAGCGGGTTGGCAGCTGTCCTCTCTGGCTGCGCTGTGGTCGCTGTCCGTGCCGTCTCCAGCTAGTAGTCGGCGGCTCCTTGACGGGCAACATGTCGTGCTACTGAAACTGGTAGGCGACCTCTGCGAGTCATAGTAACGACTGGCTGATGGCCTCGGCTTCTTCGCCGGCGGGTGCAGCTCTGTCAGCGGCTTGCTGTCGGCTGTCGGTGTTGCTGGCGGCGTAGCCTCGCCGTTGGACTCCTTCAGCTTAGTCGGCGGTTTCCGTCGCTTACGGCGGGTCGACGGCTTCTTGCTCGGTGGACTAGGGTGGCTGCTGTCGTGGACCTTCGGCGCCGCTGCGCCAGTTATCGCGGCTGGCTGCTTACTTTGGTCCTCATCAGCTGCCTCGCGCTGAGCCTCCTCCAAGCATTCGGCGTCGTCCTCCGGCCGTCTCGAGAGACCGTCGGCGTTTTGATGCTGACTCGATTTGCGATGCTGGATCTCGAACTCAAATTCACTTAGCCGTTGTAGCCATCGTCCGAAGATGCCTATTTGTTGAGTTCGCCGGAGAATCCAGGTCAACGCTGCATGGTCGGTTCGACAAATGAACTTCTTGGCCAGAAGGTAGAAGCGGAAATGTCGCATGCCATCTACGACTGCCAAGAGTTCTTGCTTAGTAATTGGATATCGGGCTTCAGCCGGTTTAAGTCGCCGGGAGAAATAGCCAATTGGGCGCTCGATCCCGTCAGCTTGGCGTTGGCTCAGGCAGGCTCCGATTCTGGTCGCAGAAGCATCCGTGTCCAGGATAAACATTACTTCCGGATCCTCGCTGAACTGCGGATACGCGAGCACTGATGTCGAAGTCATGGCTGCTTTGAGCTGATCGAACGCGTCTTGCTGGGCTTTTCCCCATAGACAATTGAAATTTCTAATCTTCTTTTTCTTGGTTAAGTCGTGGAGCGGAGCTGCAAGTTCTGCATAGCCAGGTACAAATTTTGCATAGTAAGCGCACGTGCAGACAAAACTTTTAAGTTGTCGAGCTGTTCTTGGTCTTGGCCAGGTCTGAATAGCCTCGATCTTCGCCGGATCGGTCTTGATGCCGTCCTTAGGAACTACATGTCCCAGATAGTTTAGACTTGCCCGAAATAAATGGCACTTCCTGCCTTTGAACTTTAAGTTGGCCTCTTGAATTCGCTTAAATACTTCCTCCATATGCTGTAGATGGTCATTAAATTTCTTAGAATAGACGATTACGTCATCCAGATAGGCTATTGCACTTTTGTAGGTGATCCCGTTGAGCACAGCGTTCATGAGGCGCATGAAGCTGGCTGGCGCCGAACTTAATCACATAGGCATCACATTGTAGGCGAATTGTCCGCGGTGCAGCGTGGCGAAGACGGTCAGATCTTGATCCTCTGAACGCAGTGGAATCTGATAGTAGCCGCTGTTCAAGTCGAACGTGCTGAATAACTGGCTTCCTTCGAGGCTAGCGAACGCTTCCTGGATGTTCGGTATCGGGTACGGAAAGTACTCGCACTTTTGGTTCAGACTCCTGAAGTCTTGTACAATTCTCAGGCTGCCGTCCTTCTTCGGGATGATCACCAGCGGGGTGTTGTAGCTGGAGAAGCTCGGTCGAATCACGCCTTTGGCAAGCAGATCGTCAAGCAGCTGGTCCACCTTGGGCAGCAGATGCGGCGGAATCCTTCGGGTCGGCAGATGTACAGGATCCTTGTCCTTCAACACGATGTTGTGGGTGACCAGGTGAGTTCGGCCGAGATCGTGTGGCCCCTGCGAGAAGATGGTCTTGTACTTCTTCAATAGCTCGATGACTTAAGCGCGCTGGTCATTGGACAAGTCCTCGCCGATGTCGATCTCTTTGATCCAAGCGTCAGGATATTCGTCTTGAACTTGATTAACTGAAGCTTCTGGCTTCGGCAGCGGAAAGAATTGTAACTCGGGCAGTCTGATTGGTCTAGCGATCCCAACTAGGGCATTCGCTCGCACTTTGATGGAAGTAGTGCCTCGATTGATCATCTCAATGGCGCCTTCTCCATTGGCCATAGATATTAGGGCAGGCGCGGCGTCCAGTTGCTGCACATCTTCTTCACGCCGAGCCGGTTTTAGCGGCTCGATCACAGCGGGTGTGCCCTGGTTTTCTTCTCGTCCTTTTGCTAGTTTAATCTTGATTCGGGCTGATGATAACGGCGGCACGGTTGTGCTCTCAGCCGTGTAGATTCTGCACGTAGTAGCTTCGGTTCGCGTATAGCGCAGTGGTGCGGCAGTGCCATCCTTGAAAAACAGCATCCCGGCGGCGAGATCCAGTGATGTACTGTACTTCTCCAGGAACTCGAAGCCCAGGATGTTGTCATGAGATCCCTTCGCTAGCAGGAACTTGACTGCAGGCTCGAAACTTCCAATTTTAACTTTGATTGATAGTTGGCCTGCCATTTGAATAGGCTCTCCATTGTAGGTCACAATGCGTTGCAGGCAGGGCTCGATTTGGCCACGCAGGGTCGTGTCATCGGTACAAAGTCGGTGCCAGGTGCTGAATCCTAGGACTTCGCACTTGGAGCCGGTGTCAAGCAGAAAAGCAAAATAACGACCCTGAATCTCACCAGTTAGAAACGGATCCCTTCGGGGTCGCTTGGGTGCAGAGTTCTGTACAGGTGCAGCGGAGGCGGTCTCAGCAGTGGCCTGCTGAGCGACTAAAGTCCTCGGCGGGGACCTTAGTGCTGGCTCGGCTGCTGGATGGCGCTGCCCCCGTTGGCGCGTCCAGCCATCCCGTTTCCCGAGCTGCCGTTGCGCTGGGGCGCGGTGCTGGCCGCACGCCGGTGCGGGCACTCATCGGCGCGGTGCTCGCGATTGCACCTGTAACACATAGCGCTCTGTCGCCGCAGCTGATAGGGCGGCGCGCGTGAACCCGACTGTTGCTGCCGCTGCGGCTGCTGCTGCTGCTGCTGTCGACGTTGACCTCCTGCTGGCGGCGTCCTTGGCGGCGGGTTGCTGCCATCTCGTGGTTGCTGAAGTCGATGGAACTGCTCGTGCTGCACAATCCGTGTGCCGGGTGTCTTGAATTGGGCGCTCTCATCGGCGCTGCGGCGAGGAGTCGAGGGCACCAAACATCTGTTGCGTTGGCCCCAAGAGTCCCAGGGGCTCCACTTGTGATAAATAGGCAATTAGATAATAGCATGCACGGTAAGCAATTATTTAGGCCCTAGACAAACCTACTTGGAGCGTTTGGAGATTTTAAAGCTATTAATCCTAATCGCCTATCGCCGGTCGGCGAGTCCTACCAGTCTTTCTCCAATAGCCGCAGGTACAGTACAAGAAAAGAAAGAACACGAGGGAACACAAACCGAAATATTTAGAGAGTGATAATCCTATGATACAAACTGATAATTGGCTAGACGATTTAATTTGATTACTCAAGTTACAGGATTCAAGCAATTTCGCGACGCAGATAATTAGACTGATGATAACGAATAATAACGATTAATAATAATGATTATATTACGCACTGACAAGCGTATCTCAGCTCGAAGAAGAAGAAGGAGAACCGAACACGACCACGGAGAAGACTCCTAACCCCTGGCCTAAGCCAGAACCTACACTCAAACGAGAGCCCTGCCGAACCGACCGTTCAACGGAGTACCGACTAAATTCTATCGGCACTGCCCTTCAGTGTAACACTGAGGCCCTCGGGGTCGAGGCCGCGTACTTGATCAGATCCGACAGTCTCTATCTAACCGCGCTTGATAGCGACGACTTCAGACAGAAATTTGCCGTAGACGTTACGCCACAAGACTACTGCGGTTGGGCGGGAACAAAGATACGGACCGGGGGTGATGAATTCAGGCGCCTCAAAGCGCGAACCAAAGGGAAACAGCTAGGCCACCGGCCGGGAGACAAGACAAAACCGGGGAAAGAGAGCAGGGAAAAAAATGAGATCCGATTGCCAAACACACATTCATATATAGTCAGAGTCACAACCCCTCAAAACCCCCCTCAAGCCGGGTGGTGGTCGTCTGGCCGGCCGCTTGCTTAAGCCGAATTGCACTGTGCCCGCGGCGCCGGGTAGAATTGAAACTTGCCGCGTGCCAGGGTCCAGGCCGGTTCTGATTGGCTGACCGCACAAAGCTGGGGTTCGCAGACAAACTCAACCCTCCGCTGAGTCACAAATGGCGTCTAACTCTAACCTGTTTACGCAAAATTGATTCCAACTAACAAGGAAAAAGTACACCAAAAACGTATGACTAAACTAAAGCAAAATAATAATTCAATAACAATATAGAAACTAATGCAGTCAATTTACAACAAAATACACGCAAAGATGCTCACACTACACTCCCCCCTCCTAAAAGAAATAGAGTACAAAAGAAGAAAAATTTGAAAAATTCGAAATACGCGTAACATACTACTTTCAGTAAGCAAATGAGCACTATATAACGAAATTCGCGTTTACGGGAACCAAAATTCGCAAAAACGGAACGAGAATAACTATAGAAATTAGACGCAACGAAACACTAATACAGTTTACTATGCAAAGCACAACATGACACATGACACGACATGAAACTATAAATCAAGTGCATAAGCAAAATTCTCTTACGCAACACGACATTTCTACCATGAACAAATCAAAAGCAATGAAAAACAAGTCTTGACGGAAACACGAAATTCACGCAACAATAACAAATACTAGGCGAAATTCGATTAACATCAAATTCAATATTTCACTTCAAATTACATTTCCACGGCAGAAAACTAAACGAAACTAATTCTCGCGCACTTGAGACACAATGATACAAAAAGAAACGCATGCAACACAAAGAAACGCATGACCCATCACCACGAACGAATTAACGCGTTATCGCATTTCACAAAATTATTAAATTACTCCTTCTCGACGTGCTACGATGAACCTTATCGGCTGGCAGAATTTTATTACTCGCTGATTTAACTATCCGCACCTCCCCCCTCCTAAAAAAGTAGGGTGGGCGCTCCGACCCTCACTGTCTCCACAGCGGAATTCTTATCGCAATATACCACGACGCTTATCTCTAATTGGATGCCTCGACGATAATTAAGTTCCACCCACGCTCCCGTGGCGGACTAACACTCAGCGCGCGAAGACTATCGCCCATTGGCTGCAGTTTATGGTCTTGCCCAGGACCAATCCCCGTGGCGAAATTCACCGCCCAATGGCTGCAGTTTTCTGTCGTGCCCAGGACAAACTATAAATTCACCCGACCGGGCTCCTTTCTCGCACTTCATTCTTCTTTTGGTAATTTCTCTTCCTACGGCTGCAGTTTAACGTCGTGCCCAGGACGCCGGCTCTAGTGAACTTCCTTTCCAGCGGCTGCAGTTTAACGTCGTGCCCAGGACGCTTCAGACATTTCTAGCTGCAACATGTGACATGTCGGTTAGCTGTAAGTTAGAATTATTTTTGCGTCAAGCAGTGTTCTGACTCAAGCAATTTGAATAATATTTTTGTGTTGTTTTTATGAAGCTTTTACAATTTTTATGTTTTTATCGAATATTCACGCATGTCAATTCTACTGCAAGACTGTTTTTTTAAAATAATTTTTATAATAATATTTATTCCTTAATAATTTTCCCATAATAATAATTCCGAATATACTGGCTGATAGAACCGCAGACGACTTCAATCTGGGCTCAATTCAATTTCAATTTCTATTTGCAACTTCCAATCGTTTCATATCTTCTATGGTCGTCTATGGTATTTCTCTTTCATTAGCGTCCTGGAATCTACCAGGTGTGGCAGCTCGAGCAGTTCGTCTTCAACTCCCTCAATTACAGTGTCAACATCAGCACTTCCAAATCTCCATTATTTCCAATTTCTAATTTCTATTGACTATTTTTCTCCGGTTCCATTTTCGTTCAACAAATTTCTCGCGTCTGTCTCGACAAGTTACTATTAGTAATACAATTGAAATTTTTCGTCTCGACAGTACTTTCGTTTCTATAGACTCCATTCAATGATAACCATATCGCTCCGGGGGTCTAATTGCCGCGCGGTTCCGCAGCCGCGGTATCCAGCTAACGTTATTCGTGCCTGCCCGCTGCGGGGGCGTACTGTGCACTGGACTCAGATGCATTAAATTCGGTGGAGTGCGCACAGGAATCTGCCTGGCCTGAGACCCCGCAGGACTCGCCTGCGTCTGCTGGTTTGCATTGGCCGCTGTCCGAGTATTTTCGACTGCTCTATTCATATTACTTTCAGTAGCTTCGTGAGCTCTCTCACGTTGCAAAAATCTAATTCTCTCTGGTCTCTGAATCTCCACTTGGACTCGTTCTGACTCCTCCGAGCCGTCATCACTAGCACTTCCAGCTTCCTCTTCTCGATATTGACGCAACTTTTCTTCTGACAAGTAGCAGGGCTTTGTTCTGTCTACTGTCACTACGTCATGAATTCTGACGGGCTGCTCTATTCGGTCAACCTTTGGACCGGGCTCAATTTTTAAATTTTTTCCATTATTTCTTACTTCAAGCACTCGATACGGACCTACCCACTTCCTATTCGTATCATAACAATTCTGCGTATTCGCTATCCAGACCAGGTCACCTGGCTGATAATACTGCTGGAATACTTTCGTGTCATAATTAGATTTCTGCCGCCTGACTGATATTTGCTGCTTTTCTCTGGCGATTCTATACGATTCCATGCACTTCTTATACAGATCATGTAAATGTTTATCACGGGTCTTGCGCTCCGGTGCAGGCAATCCGAGCTCAGCATCAACCGGTAGCCGCATCTTTCGACCATAGACTAATTCGAACGGGCTAAACTTATTACTTTCACTGATTGTGCTTCGCTGAACCATCAAAGCGTGCGGAAGCACCTCATCCCATGCCAAACTGAGTTCACTCTGGGCTAATCTGATTCCATCTTTCACTACTCTGACCATGCGCTCGCAGCGACCATTAGCTTGCGGATGGTAGCTAGTAGTATGGCGCAAATCTATTCGGAAATTTTCGGTTAACGATTTCACTAATTCTGCAGTAAATGATGTACCTCTGTCTGATATGAACGCTTCAGGGGCACCATGCCGAGTGATCCACTCTGTGTACAGGGCCCAAGCTGTACTCTCAGCTGTACAATCTCTAAGCGCTTTTACCTCTAGCCAGCCCGTAAAGTGATCAACCATCAGCAGGACGTACTTGTTCCCCCGTGCTGTGGCGTTGAACGGACCGGCGAAATCTATATGTACTTTCTCGCCCATGTAACTGCTGACTTCTGGTTCTAAAGGCGCTCGTGGCTTCGGCCCGTATTTCTTTCTTGTCTGGCACTCAGTACAAGTCTTAATATATCTATCTAAGTTCGTTGAATAGTTTGGCCACCAAAATCTCTGTCGAATCAAATCTTTTGTCTTCGAAATACCGCCGTGAGCCATTTGATCGTGGTAAGCTCTAAACAACTGCTGCTCCAGGGCTTGGTTTTCCGGCAGTACAGTCTGCTCAAATTTTCGGCCTTCGGAATCTATCCAATTCCTGTAAATTATGTCATTTTTCACTAATAGCTGCTCATAATCGCTAAATAAAGACTTATAACTGCGGCTCATTCCAACCCATTCATTCTTGGGCGGACAGGACTCTCCCTGTCTGAGCTTTTGCTTGAGCAGCAGCAACTCTGGCTGGCTCTCCTGCAGTTCTACAATTCCCGCTGGCGTATCGATATTAATTGCACCGCAGTGGACTGTTGCTGTCTTCGTCGCACTGCAAGTGGGGCATTCCTCATGGTAGCGTTTCGGGGGACCATCCCGCTGAGGTCTGCGACTCAGGGCGTCTGCGTTACCATGGGCAATCCCTTGGCGGTACTGAATTGCAAAGTCATATTCTTCCATTCTCGAAATAACTTCAAACTGATCAAACTGCTCAAGGATCATGTTCCACCTACCTAACATGCCTTTTGCACCGTGGCACTTGCGTAGCCATTGGAGGGCCGCGTGGTCTGTCCTGACCTTGAAACGACGGCCGACCAGATAAGGCCGGTAATGTTCTAAGAAATATATCAGCGCAAACATTTCCTTCATCGTAGTGCAGTAATTCAACTGATGCTCATTTAACGGATGCGAAGCATAGGCTATTACTCTTTCTTCCCCATCTTGCTCTTGTAATAAATTTCCACCTATAGCTACGTCACAGGCGTCGACATCGAGGATGAACGGTCCCGCGTCGCTATCGAACCTGGGGTAGCTCAGCACAGGTGCGCTTACTAACTTCTGCTTTAATAGATCAATGCCTTCTGGCAACTGTCATCCCACTTATACTTGACATCTTTTCTAGTTAAATTATTCAAGGGCTCACTTATTCGCGCAAAGTCTTTAATAAATCTGCGATAGTAGCCGGCTAAGCCTAAGAATCCGCGCAGCTCAGAGATATTCTCTGGCCGGGGCCATGTCTGGACTTTTTCTATCTTATCTTTGCTGGTATAGATACCGTGCTGGCAGACGGTGTGCCCTAGGAAGGTGACTTCTTTCCGAAACAGAAAGGTCTTCTCTGGCTTGATTTTCATTCCAGCATCTGCTAATCGAGAGAAAATTAATTCTAAATTTCCTAGCATTTCTTCGAAATTCTTGCCTGTGCAAATTACATCATCTAGGTAGAGTAAGGCAAACTTATAAGCGTAATCGCCTAAGATCTTCTGCATTATGCGCTGAAAGCAAGCGGGTCCATTCGTGACTCCGAAAGGCAAAACTTTCCACTGGAACAGGCCATCGTGGGTTCGAAACGCTAATTTCTCGCGGTCAGTCTCTCTGACCTTCACTGACCAATAAGCGCCGACCATGTCTAGGGTGCTAAAGTACATGTTGCCTGCCAGGGATTCCAGCGATTCTTGAATTAGCGGTAACGGAAAACTGTCCTTCTTAGTCTTATTATTTAACTGTCTGAAATCACAGCAAAATCTGAATTCTCCGGACTTCTTCCGGGCGAGAACTATAGGGCAACTCCACTCAGATTCTGAGGGCTCAATCAAATCGTGCTCTAACAGCTGCTGCACATGCCCACTAACAAATTCTCGTTGCTCAGGGCTTTGCTTGCGCAGGGGAATTCTGACTGGAATTTCATCGGTAGTCTCGATCTTGAATTCGCCCATCTGGGTCTTGCCGATATCCCACTGATCCTTCGACACAATATTCTGATAACGATTTAAGAATTCAATTACTTTTGCCTTCTGAGCTTCACTTAAATCGGTCTCGTTTAAGCGGAATTGCTTTCTAATTCTTTCTGCTTCTTGCATCGTGACTGCTGCCTTCGATTGCTTCTGCGCACCTACTTCTAAATCAGTTTCTGACATTGCGAAAAGTTCTACATCTTCCTTCAGCGGTTGATACTGCGCAACTACCTCATCCTTATGAATTGTCTGTGCCTCTTCTGTCAGGTTCATTAATCTAACGTAAGTTTCGCCGAATTCGTCCAATCTAGTAATAGCTTTTGCTACTAATGGCTCATCTTTCTCGCTAATTTGACTGCGGCCTGAAATGAAGCCGAGTTCTGCAGTCTCTGGAATATCTTTACATTTAGCCTTGACATAAATTTCGCTCATCGGTGCTATAGATACTTTCTTGACTACTTGCAGTAGGACGCAACGCGTTTCATCACTCGTTGTTACAAGCGGAATTCTGCGATCACTAAATTCTAAGGATTTTCCTGCTATATCTAATTTAATTTTATGCCTAGTTAACAAATCGATGCCTATAATTGATGATGTTAGTAAGCCTTCAGCCACATAGAATGGGTGCGTAATCTCGCAGTCCCCAAATCTGACGCGCAATGCTACTTGGCCTAATAAATTTGAAGTCTGGCCATTGGCGGATCGCATATTCACTGAGCATGGCTTCAGACTATGATTGGCTGGATAGAGGCGTTGATATAATTTCTTATCGATTAGGCAATTTGAGGCGCCGGTATCAACTAATATTTTTTCGCTTAATCCGTTAATCTGGCTATCGAGGAATAATCCTGAATTCACTAATTGGCTAGATATGTCTGCTTCTACGGTCTTCTCTTGCTTCTCTGTTGCTTTCTTTTCAGCTGCCACATCTCGCTGGATGGCTGTCTCGAACTTTCTTAATTCCTGCTTCATTTCCCTAAGTTCAGCTCTAAGTTCTGCTGTCGTTGCACTCTTGTCAGGTTCTTCTTTCGCTGATTCTTCCTGGACTTTTCCTACCAAGCATTGGCGCAAGTCCTTCAATTCGGTTCTTAGATCTGATAATTCTTTTACTACCTTCGATTCGTCTGCTGAAGCTTTCTTTCCTTCTACTTCACTAAGTCGCAAGTCTATGCTGTTTAATGCGCTTCTCTGAGCTGCCGAAGCTTCGCTTCGCTTCCCTAATTCTTCTGTCAATGCCTCTGACTGTCTAGCTAAGCTCGCTGACTTCTGTTTATCGATTTCTGCTAATTTGCGTTCCTCGCTTGAGCAAATTCTAACATTAACTGCTCTCTGTTTCCTACTATGAGTAGTATCGCTAGTGCGGATAAATTTTACTGTCGCCCTCTGGCGCAGAAAATGCATAATTTCGTAATCAGTTGCTATATTAGTATTAGTCACATGAAAGAAAATATCTCTATTATTGCTATCCCGCAGAAATCCGTAGCCTCTGTAATAATTGTACCAAACTAAATTGCCATATTCTTCGTTGCCTGATCTAACTCGCTGGTCTTCTACTGCTGCGGCTCTTCTATTGGGAGTGAATCTGTTTAGTGGCTGGGGGCGGTTGGCCCTCCCTTGGTGCCGCCCCGTCGGTAGTTTAAAGAATTTCGTCTAACTGGGCAGTCTCTAGCCAGGTGAGTTTCTTCGCCGCACTCATAACAGGCCTTTCTCGCATTTGGCGCGTTCGCCCCCGAAGGTTTGAACCTGTCATTGGCCCCTCCGGCCTCGTGACCAAAGCGTGGCGGGCGTGTCATGGCGGGCCTGACAAAAGGCGAAGACTGCCGATTATAGGGTCTTGAGTAACTGCTCATGTGATGCTGTGGCCGAAAGCTATTCGGAGGCTGCACTGGTGCCTGTGGCCTATAGCTTGGGTTTATTTGTCTATGGGCGAACCTAGGTTGCCATTGCCTGTAGTCGAACTGAGGCTGATAATTCTGGTACGATTGGTACTGCGAAGGATAGTTGCTCGGGGAAGCAAACTGAGGTCCAAATGACTGGTGGCCTTGCCCCGCGCTGGGTGCTGGCTTTTTCTGCTCTTTTTCTACTTGAGCTGTCAAAGTATTTGAGCCCTCCTGCTTCCTTCTATTCTTTTGACTGCCTGGATTTGCGAGTTCTTCGAGGATCTCCTCATTCTTAGCTGCAGTCAATAAATCTTGAGTCTGATACTTCGATTCATGGGTTCTACGATAGGCAATAACTGCGCGCCTGACTTTATAATTTGCTATGCCGGCTTCAAATCGTTCAGAAACTCGCTCTCTAGCCTGACTCTCTAGTCCTGCTTTCCTAACTAATTCAACTAATGCGTCGTAAAATTCTTCTAATGATTCGTCTTCCTGCTGCTTGCGGTTCATCAGCTCTAGCTTCGCTTCTTCCTTCTGTCCTACGGGCTTAAATTTGTCCTTTAAAGTCTTTTCGATGCTTTCGAATGATTCGGTGCTCGCTAGGCCTAAGTTAATGTAAACCTTGTAGGCGTCTTCGTCTAGGAGCGACAATAGTTGATACACTTTAGCCGATTCATCTATACTGTTGCCTTGACAGTAATTGTTGAAGATTCTTAGAAACAATTCGAAATCTGAGCCAAGTCGGTATGGCTTTGGCTTTGCTACGCTGTTATGCGACTTCAAAATCACTCTAGGTTCGGGATTTTCGGTTTCCATTCTTCTTATGCGGTCCTGCAGTTCTCTTACTACTGTTCTCAAGTGTTCGGCCTCATCTACTTCGCCTTCGTTCCTAATCTCAACTGACTTCGATTCTTGACTATTTTCTCCGTCTTGCGCCATGCTAAGTTTTAATCAATCGGAATTTCTATTACTGCAACTTCAGAAAGTACAACTTGTAGGCTATAACAATTTCAATAATCTAGCTTTTCTATTTTATCTAATGAGCGGAATCGGTCGCTTCGCTCGCACTGGCAATAACTGATAAGAAAAACTGAATGTACACTGAGACAAATTCAACCAATGTACTCTCTAGTGCGCGCACTCGCAGACTATGCTAATAAACACTAATGAAATTTTCAACTGTAAACAAAATCTACTGGCACACGCAAGTTTCTATCAAAGTGCTAATTTGAGTTTAGAAAGTCAATTTTATTTTTCCCACTCCTAAATCCTATTCAGTATTTTGGGGTAACTGGCCAACCGCAAAAACCACACCTAATGCGGAATTGCTGCACACTGCGTGGTTGACGAAATAGCCGCTACGAGCCTGGAACAGACTCGTTGAGTTTTAGTCTAAGCTTGCTCACTTAGAGCGCCTACGAATAAACTGCCGCCTGTTAACTATTGGATTCCCAGGGGCTCCACTTGTGATATATAGGCAATTAGATAATAGCATGCACGGTAAGCAATTATTTAGGCCCTAGACAAACCTACTTGGAGCGTTTGGAGATTTTAAAGCTATTAATCCTAATCGCCTATCGCCGGTCGGCGAGTCCTACCAGTCTTTCTCCAATAGCCGCAGGTACAGTACAAGAAAAGAAAGAACACGAGGGAACACAAACCGAAATATTTAGAGAGTGATAATCCTATGATACAAACTGATAATTGGCTAGACGATTTAATTTGATTACTCAAGTTACAGGATTCAAGCAATTTCGCGACGCAGATAATTAGACTGATGATAACGAATAATAACGATTAATAATAATGATTATATTACGCACTGACAAGCGTATCTCAGCTCGAAGAAGAAGAAGGAGAACCGAACACGACCACGGAGAAGACTCCTAACCCCTGGCCTAAGCCAGAACCTACACTCAAACGAGAGCCCTGCCGAACCGACCGTTCAACGGAGTACCGACTAAATTCTATCGGCACTGCCCTTCAGTGTAACACTGAGGCCCTCGGGGTCGAGGCCGCGTACTTGATCAGATCCGACAGTCTCTATCTAACCGCGCTTGATAGCGACGACTTCAGACAGAAATTTGCCGTAGACGTTACGCCACAAGACTACTGCGGTTGGGCGGGAACAAAGATACGGACCGGGGGTGATGAATTCAGGCGCCTCAAAGCGCGAACCAAAGGGAAACAGCTAGGCCACCGGCCGGGAGACAAGACAAAACCGGGGAAAGAGAGCAGGGAAAAAAAATGAGATCCGATTGCCAAACACACATTCATATATAGTCAGAGTCACAACCCCTCAAAACCCCCCTCAAGCCGGGTGGTGGTCGTCTGGCCGGCCGCTTGCTTAAGCCGAATTGCACTGTGCCCGCGGCGCCGGGTAGAATTGAAACTTGCCGCGTGCCAGGGTCCAGGCCGGTTCTGATTGGCTGACCGCACAAAGCTGGGGTTCGCAGACAAACTCAACCCTCCGCTGAGTCACAAATGGCGTCTAACTCTAACCTGTTTACGCAAAATTGATTCCAACTAACAAGGAAAAAGTACACCAAAAACGTATGACTAAACTAAAGCAAAATAATAATTCAATAACAATATAGAAACTAATGCAGTCAATTTACAACAAAATACACGCAAAGATGCTCACACTACACAACCAACAGGAGGGGGGATAGAGAAGAATTGAAAAAATGGTAGTAAAACGCAATGATTTTTATACACAAATAATACATAGATCCAATTGGGGGAACACCGAGGGGAACACTGGCGGGAAAAAAGGCAAACCCCGGAAGGAACACAGCAAAACAAAGCGGGACCAAGGGAAGGGGCAACTATTGGACCAAAGGTGGGGGCAACGAAGGGAAAGCGCACAGTTCATCCGGGGGAGCAGAAGTGACGTCAAAATTATCCCACCGGGTGGAGGCGCTTCGCGCGTCGCCAACCGTTGCAGGAGCCCCAGTGGTAGACCGGCCTACCACACTTTTTTATTTAATGTATCGTAAATTTATGATTTCTAAAGTTCATATGAGGTCAGCGATACTATTGTTATTGTCAATTGTCATGCATTTAATACAGTTTTAAAGTAAAGTAAAACTATTCAGACACTTTCTCAAAACCTCTAGCAGTACATTGGCCGTGCAATTTTAGAATTTTTGGAGGCTATTATCCATCAAACATTACACTGCGGAGACAGGAAAAAGGTTACAAGCCAAAAGTTATATTTACCCACTAGTGACATTAGTAGCTAAAATATTTTGTTTTGCTTCGTCTTGAAGCAAGTATATATATATAATGCAGAATATAAAGTGTGAAGAAGTGACACAACAATAAAATTAATTCATAGAGTATAAAAAATAAAAACTAGAAAGATGAAACTTAATAATGCGCAACTATTACTGTATATAATACAGCAGAGTAACATGTTGTGCACGCTAAATTAAAATAATGGTAGTCCTCATCCTCCAGAATGAAATGCTTTAGATAGTATATTTTGTTCTTAAAACATATTCTCCTCTCTGCAGTGTATTTTTACAGAAATCAGCCTCCAAAACAATTACAGGACCTCTGAATCTGACTGTATCGTGGGTTGCTTTCACAAGCTGGAAATTTCACATCGAAACCAGTTATTTTCATGAGCTCGAAATTTCACAACCTCGAAAATTTCAGCAGCCGACTTCATAAGCTCAAAATTTCACAAGCTCGAAATTTCACAACCTCGACAACCATTTTAGCAGCCACTTTCACAAACCCGAAACTTCATAAGATCGAAAATTAATATCCTCGAAAATTTTAGCAAGCGACTTCATAAGCTTGAAATTTCACAACCTAATATAGATGCACAAGGAAGGCCCCTTGCGTGCACCCGCGCTCGCAGCTCACACTGCTGCTAATATCAACAGCAGTCTGAGGAGTAAGCTCAACCGCCTGCAAGTTAGCGATGTGGCAGTCCATTAGTGTAGCAGTTGCAGGCTTAAAGTAACTCTCATGAAGTCATGGACTCATTGTCTCTGTTTTATTCGCTTGTTTTTGTTTTGGCACGGTTTGAGTCTAGCAGTACTAATATTAAACACATAGTAAACTTTTGTAACACTTGGGGTGAAGCACATTTAGTTCCTGTCATATTTATTGTCATTGAAGTCGAAGATCAATTATATACCGGTACCGTATCGATGTATCGTATTTAAAAAAAATAGATTCTTTATTTGAAAGTTCAACTGTTGTGCTACCTTAGATACATTTTTTCTGGTAAAAAAGTCTTGTTTTAAATGTATTGTGATAAAATTAAAAAACTCTCCTGCTTCTATCATGAACAAGTTATAAAATCGAAAAGTAAGTTTATTTTTGTTAATTTTTTCCGTTTTCTTTTGACAACAGGAACTAATTACCTTTTTATTTAATTTAAATGTAAATCGTAAATTTATGATTTCTAAAGTTCATATGAGAATGCAGCGATACTATTGTTATTGTCAATTGTCATGCATTTAATACAGTTTTAAAGTAAAGTAAAATTATTCAGACACTTTCTCAAGACCTCTAGCAGTACATTGGCCGTGCAATTTTATAATTTTTGGAGGCTAATATCCATCAAACATTACACCGCGGAGCCAGGAAAAACAGGCTTGCTAAAAATTTTCGAAATTTTGCCTGCTAAAACATTTATCCAGGGGGGCAAACGGCAACTTAAACCGAGGGACTCTGTGACATCCGCCAGCTTTTCGTTTTTCGAGGAGGCTCTTCCCCCTCCTTTTCGTTCTGGCCTGGCGTGGAAGCGGCTAGCTTCCTCGTCTTGGTCTGCTGGTGGGGGACGGATCCCCCCTGCTGCTTTTTTGCGGGGCAGGTGGCTGCTAAGTAGTTGGCTGCTGGCTAAGCGCCAACTACCCATCGACAGCCCTTAGTTGCAACTGGTACCACACGGGTTCTCGAGGGCCGCTCTTGTGGGGGAGGGCTCGGGCGTCGGCTGTCAACTCGACCTGGCGCCTGTGTCCCAAGCCCGCAGCCGGCCTCCCGCCCCCTGATCTTGCAGAGTGTGGACCGGGGGCCTGCCGGAGCCTCGCCTGGGAGCAATCCTGGGATAAGACGGCAACCCAAAGCTTCTCTGCTGTTTACCGTGGCAGAGGGTAGCTCCACGGAGCTGGCTGGGGGTATATCCAGTCCCGAGCGGTTACCCCCCCTCTTTTCTACATTTCAGTTTTTCCATTTCAGCCTACTCTGCATGGATAAATCAAAACCACCTGACACGGCTCGGGAGCCGTCAATTCCCGCGGCCGGGGGTCCGTCAATCCCCCAACCCTCCAACATGGAGGTTGATTCTGCCGCGAATCCCGCGGAAACCCCCACACCTCGCTCAGGTGCGTCCACCTCTACCCCCGCTACAGGGGCGTCTCAAAATGACGGCTTCCAGGTCGTCAACCGTCGCAGGCGCGATGATAAAACCTCGGCTGGCTCTGAGCGGAAAAGGCAGCAGCCAGACGAGCGTACCGACCCCTCGCTGGACCCCAAGAGGCCAAAGGAGGCCAATGCTGGCACGTACGCCAAAGTGGCGACGGAGCCGAAATTTAAAATCTGCGTGCGCGCGGCTAGCGGTACGCTGACCACCGCCCAGATGGAAGCATCAATCGGCATGATTGATGACTTCCTCTGGGAAAACGACGCCCTCGACATCAAAGTCGAGGCGATTCGAAACGCCAACGGCAGCGTCATCCTCGCCTTCAAGGACGAAGCCCAGCTCGAGCTCGCGCTGGCTAACCTGGTGTCCATCTCCTGGGACACCTGCACGACCGCCCTCCCGCCTTTGGTCGTTGAGCGTGCCCGACCACCGCCGCCCTGCAGGCGCTACCGAGCCTTCTACTCCGGCTCGAGAAGCATCGAGGAGATCCGCGCCCGGCTCCTCAGTAAAAACCCCGACCTACCTCAGGACGGTATCCGGGCCTTCAAGGAGGTTCCGGCAAAAGGCGCTCCCGGCAAGACCCTGTACATGGGTTTCTCCGCGGAGTGGGAAGACGCCCTCAAGAAGGACGATTTTGCCGCCTACATCGGAGCGTGGAAGATCGTCTTCCACCTGCTGCTCAGGCGTCGTCCAGCCGGCGATCGGCGCCGAGGTGAGTCCGTGAGCTCGGATAGCTCTGGGAACGAGTAATGCCGTTCCCAACCCCGTGCCAAACTAGGAGCGGGGCGCTGAGGGCGAACCTTAACGGCCAGCCCAATGATGACACTGCCACCAGCAACCAAATAAATAATCCGCCGCCGGCGAACCAACCTGTTAACCTGCACATTATTCAGATCAACCTGCACCACGCCCTTGCAGCATCTAGCAACCTTTCAGGCACCTTTGCCAACAAGGAAGTTGACATCTACCTTATTCAGGAACCGTATACCCGCAAGGGGAAGCCGACCTGCCTGCCGCCAGGCTATCAGGTTCTGTACCTCTGCGCGAACGACACCCCCAGAGCTATCGCCCTCGTCAAAAACGACCTCCCGGCCACTATTATGCCAATGTTTTGCTCTAAAGACATGTGTACTTTCTCAGTCTTTGACTTGACCTTCGTTTCCGCTTACCTGGACATTCAGGAGGACGTCCCTCCCCCCTCCTGCAGGAGCTGGCGGACTTCTGTAATCTCCAGGATCGGAAGCTTATCGTTAGCTGCGATGCTAACGCCCACAACACTGCCTGGTCTAGTAGCGATACTAACAGGCGCGGTGACTTACTAATTGATTTCATTAACTCCTCCTCGTTACACATTTGCAACAGAGGCAGCAAACCCACATTTATTGTCTCTAATCGGCGTGAGGTTATCGACCTACTCTCGTCTCCAACAACGCCCTCAATCAGGTCCACAGCTGGCTGGTTAGGGATGACCTCCCATCGCTTTCCGACCACTCGTACATTCAGTACAGCATCAGCTCCGTCGGAGCCCGTCATGAGAACCGGGACCGCCTTAATTTGAAAAAGGCCGACTGGACAGGTTTTCGAAGAGACCTGCTAAAACTCCTGACCGAAGCCAACTTACCGGACTCCAGCGAGGATCTCCCTGGCATTGAGCATCGGTGCAACTCCCTCGTTGAGATCCTAAACACCGCCATACGCGCTAACGCCCCTAAGCTGTTTTGCAGGAAGAAATACTCTCCTTGGTGGAGTCAAGAGCTCACTCGCATGAAGAAAAACACCCGCCGACTGCAACGCCTCGCAAACGGCTCGAATACCCCAGAGGATTGGGAGAACTACCACTCTGCTCTGAGGATGTACAAAAGTGCTATCCGAAGGGCTAAGAAGACCACCTGGAAAGCCTACTGCGCCGGCCTGGAAGGGCAACACCCCACAGCCCGGCTGGTCAGGACTCTCAGGCACGACACGCTAGCTCAGTGTAACTCCCTTCTGCACCTGGATGGTAACTACACTACCAGTGCCGAAGGTTCGCTAAATCTTCTTTTCTCCACCTGCTTTCCGCAGGTTGACGAACCGGAGTACGTGGTCGATGACCACAGGCCTTGTGATCACAAGCTTTTCCAGCAGTGCGCCACCCCCAGCTACTCCAGCTGGCAGCAAATTCTTTTAAACCGTATAAATCGTCTGGCCCTGACAATATCGCCCCCTGTATCCTGCAGGAGGCGCTAAAGCTGCAAAACTTTGCTGATTCTTTCTCTAAATTGCTTGTTGACTGTTATACCACAGGTTACATTCCCACAATCTGGAGAATGTCCAGAGTCGTGTTCATCCCGAAACCTGCTAAGGGTGACTACACCAACGTGAAATCCTTCCGGCCCATCAGCCTCACTTCCTTTTGTGTTAAGCTGATGGAGAGGCTCATCCTGTGGAGGCTTCGAGAGTGCGACCTGCGCTCCGACCCTGTCAGTAAGTACCAGTACGCCTTCCAGCCTGGGAGGACGACTGAGCATGCTCTCCACGCCATTACCTCCAAAATTGAGAGTGCCATCCTTAGCAAACAACTCGCTTGCGGGTTGTTCGTTGACTTCGAAGGAGCATTTGACAATGTCCTCTTCCGCTCCTTCAGAAATTCTCTTTCCCGCAGGAATGTAAGACACAGCATTGTTCGCTGGATTTATTTTATGATCCGCAAAAGGTTTGTGACATCCACACTTATGGGCGTTACCCTCACCCGGGCGGTGATGAAAGGCGGCCCGCAAGGTGGCGTGCTAACTCCACTTCTCTGGAATCTCGTCATGGACGAACTTCTAACCGCTGACATTCCCAGCAGTATCACCAGGGCGGGCTACGCCGATGACGTTGCCGCGGTCGTCAGCGGACCCGACCCCGCCACTCTGCGCAACCTGATGCAGCAATTCGCCGACAAGGCGGCCGACTGGGCTACACAGCATGGCCTAAAAATCAGCGTCACTAAGACTGTCGCTGTCGTTTTCACCAAGCGCCGTAAGTGGGAGATGAAAAACCTCACTGTCTATGGCAGAAACATCCCCTTCAAGAAGGAGGTCAAATACCTCGGTGTGACGCTAACGCATGACCTGCGCTGGACGAAGCACCTTGATAACGTCATCGGTCGGGCAAAACGCTGCTTTGCCCAGCTGCGCAGAGCCATCGGGCCGACTTGGGGCCTCTCGCCTAGAACGGTCCGTTGGATTTATACCGGCATCATCCGGCCCAGTATCACATACGCGAGTCTCATCTGGACTAGCGTGCTGGAGCAGAAGGCCGCCCGTCAGCGGCTGTACCAGCTTCAGGGCAGCATTTGCCGTGCCATCACAGGTGCGTACCCGTCCACCCCTTACGAGGGGCTGAACACTATCCTTAACCTACCTCCGCTTCACCTATTTATTAGGGCGGAGGCTATGAAGTCTGCCTCCCGGCTTATCAGAGATAAAACGTTAAATAACGCGCCCTCTGGCTTTATGCCAATGAAAACATTAATCCCGCATATGGACTTTGTCCGCCGCGACCTTAACAACATCCACATGGACCTGGGCAATGTGGATAGTCGACCTCCCGCCCTCAACATCAGGAGGGGCTTCAAGACCGCCATCCCTGGCCGAGACAACATTCCGCTGGATGTCGGTGTGAACCGGCGCAGCCAGGGCATTCACTGCTTCACCGACGGCTCGCTGTTCAACGGCCGCGCTGGAGCGGGTATTGCCATTTTCCACGAGGGTAAGATGCTTCTCCAGGAAAGTCTGCACCTCGGTGAGAACACCTCAGTTTTCCAAGCTGAAATTTGCGCCATTGAGCAGTGTGCCCAGCAACTGTTTCAGGCGAACATTAATAATTTTGACATTAATTTCTACACTGATAGCCAAGCTGCTATTAAGGCCTTAACCACTGAGAATATCTCCGCTGCTACAGTATCTCAATGCCACCGCAGTGTGCAATCTCTCTCAGTCCTTAACAGGATTAGAATTATCTGGACACCTGGTCACAGCAACATCCTGGGCAACGAGCTCGCGGACTCTCTCGCCAAGGAGGGCAGCAACCCAGACGGCAACCACCGTCTGATGAGGCTACCCACCCCCAGGTCGCAAGTCACCCGCCATATCAACAGGTGGCTCCATCAGCAGCACCAGCTCCACTGGAACAGCTGCACCGAGTACAGGCAGAGCCGCTCTGCCATGCCTAACCTGAACAGGAAAGTCTCTGATTATCTGATTTCGCTTAACAGAACCGACCTCAGGGAGATGTGCATGGTCCTAACCGGCCACGGATTCTTCCAGAGACATATATCGTTGCAAACCGGTTGCCCTCCCACCTGTCCCTTCTGTGGCATAGGAGAGGAGACCGCGGAGCATCACGTCACCTTCTGCCCTTACTTCAACAAGGCGCGGCACAAATACCTCGGCCACCCCCAGCGGATGGACGAGCTGACCACCGCGGACAATATCCGAGACCTCCGCGCCTTCGTCCGGGACTCCGGCCGGATGAGGGTCGCCGATGCCTCCACTGCGGACCTGCCGACTACTGGCGGGGACTGGGCGCACCCCCAAGGCTAATCCTTGTGCTCTTTTACCTTGGGGTTGCGATAGGGGCCTCGCGGCCTATTCGCGGCGCCTGCGCCCCCCGTCAGTACCAGTACCAACATTTATCCAGGCGCCTAGGTGCATGTAGATAAGTAGCTGCTGCAAAAGCCGTCTGTCTGTCTGTTTATCTGTCTGTATGACAAAGCTGTTAAAAGTCCTTTTGCAGTTTTACTGTCTCGGCTTTTTGCAGTCTCAGCTGGGGCTTAGGGCTAGGGCCCTAACTAGGCCTTTAGACGTTTACATGAACTTTATGGTCTGTCTAGACACAAGAGTCTAGTCTGTTGAGTCATACTTTAGCCCCGTCGTATATATGTATATATATACTTGAGCAGGGCAAGAAGGAAAAAGATTTTCCTTCGTATATAGCCGCGAAAAGAATTCGAATTACGTACAAATTCGTAATTCACATACGGACAGTTCCCAGAAATATACATACATATTGATTTGTAGACTATGCTTTCTCCAATCTGAATCTGGACGTTCTGTCGCATACATGCAGATAGTATAAAGTTACTATAGCAAATTACATGTACATGTAGGTAAGTAAGTGACTACAGCTAAACGTTTTATAATGTTTTCAGTATGCCATTTGTTGTATTCCCGAATACAAGAAAATCAGTTTGCAGCATTGGAGAGCTTTATTGAATTTTTTTATTACATTTCTTGATCCATAACTGGCAAGCTATGCAAGAACCATCCAACCAAGAATCAGGATAACCGAAAAGCAAAATCATAAGTTTGAGCATTTTCTAATCGTGTTGCTATGGTGACAAGTATCCAGGTATCCAGGCGATATCCAGGTGCAGGTTTGTGGTGCTTCTATGGCATCGCAGCGGCCAGGCCATAGCGTTGAACATCCTGGGCCCCAAGTCCGGCTAGACACATAAAGCCGGCAGCCCAGAGCTTCGGCAATGGCAGAGCGCGCTGGAAGCTCTCGTAGCGATCGGGCAGAATCTGAATGAGAGTGCAAAATGTGTTTTTGACTGATTAGTCTTGTTGTCTTCGTTACATATCGCTGTAGATTCTGGGGGTGGATTCTGAAGGTTATTTGCTTAAGACGAACGAGTCAATTGTGGATAGAATGTACTTTTCTGTTGTAGTAGGATGCAATAACTCGTAGGATGGTAGGATGCGGTGCCGCCAAGTATCAGAACGTAGCCGAGTGGCCAAACCAAGGCTGCTGGGGTGCTGGAATTGAACTTAATTGGTTGCATTGAACAGCAGTCCTAAGTAATATTTTTTAAATGTAAATCGTAACAGTGTGCAATACTTTTTTTCTGATTACAACTTGCCAAGCTTATACTATGGTATGATCAATAAATAAGGAAGAAATTGAAGGCAAAGATTTTTAATCCAAAAAGGGGGCTGGGTAAGAACCCTCGGGGCGAACCATTTTTATTTAAATACAATACATAATCTACAGAGAATACACAGATAATACACAGCAAACCATTTCGCCCCGAGGGTTCATATCTGATTGTAGGGAAAGTTCTCGGAATTGTCTGTCTGTCTGTCCTTCTGTGTGTCTGTATGTATGTCTGTATCGGTTCGCCTGCCTGTCAGTCTGTCTGTCCTTCTGTATGTCTGTCTGTATCGGTCTGTCTGTCTGTCTGTCTGTCTGCCTGTCTGTCCTTCTGTATGTATGTCTGTCTGTCTGTCTGTCATTCTGTATGTCTGTCTGTCTCTCGGCCTGTGTCTGTCTAAAAATGTCTGTCCGTTTAAAAATGTTAAAAAATTCCGAAAACTTTCCCCACAATCAGATAACCCAGCCCGCCCAGCTCAATTAAAGTTCGAAGCTCAAAGCTCAATTAGAGTTCAAAGGCAAAGGCTAAAGCCGTAGGCCGCTGCTTCGTAGGCGCCGGATCCGGCGCCGAATGCGGCGCTGAGGCAGCGGCGGCGGTGGTGGCGGCGGCGGCGGCGGCGGTGGTGGCGGTGGCGGTGGTGGCGGTGGCGCTAGATCCATCTGGAAAAGAAACCAGAGTTGAGTGAAAAAAACCATTTTTCGCGCCATCTTGAAACCATAATGATGAATTGCGTCACTTAAAACATGATGCTAGTGTATGTCTAGAAACCATAGTGCACATGTCCTCCTCACACTACTTTTAGTAGCCTACTCTTCCTAGTTGTCTCGCAGGTCACTCAGATACTCAGGGGTAACCTCCTGGATTTAAAGGTCTGTGTTCAGTATATTGCTTGTGTATAGGAAAAATTTGTGTGCTTTGGGAGCACTAGAAACGGTGGGAAAGAGAAAAGTGGATGGTTATGTAATCCTACTAAATTAGTTACGCCATGAAGATTTTAACATTAAGATTCGCATAAGGTAATTTTTTAAATCTAAATGGCCTCCTAAAAATGCATATTTCCTTGGTTGTTACACTGCCGCAGACTGTGATGGAGCTGGAGATACACAAATTCCTCTTAGGGCTGCTGATTTATTAGTTTCAATATTTAAGTTTTAATTTCAAGTTGAAATAGGAAGTTTCAACTCTGTAACTCAACCGAAAAAGAAACTGTAAGCATGTGAAGTTTGTCTGCTTTTTCTGTTGTTTTTGCCACTCACTCACTCATTCCCCCAGCCCAGACGAAGGGTCAGGCGATAGGGCTGAATGTACATAGCAAATGTACCGTGTTTTAGAATAACTTTTTAATAGCCTTCTGTGTACCCCCGCGCGTGGAAAGGCTACGTTTAGCCATGACAGTTTAGTGAGAAATTCTAACCACTGTCCTCTGTATTGGCAAACTCTGCAGCAGTTTAACAGTGGATGGCAAATCGAGGGAATTCAGCATGGTTTGTAAAAGCGAAAGATTTATGAAAAGGCGATGCAATGCAATACAACCCTACTAAATTAGTCACACCATGGAAATTTTAGGTTTCTCTTAAAAGTACTTTGAATTTTAAATTTCCTCCTAAGAAATGCGTATTTCCTTTGTTGTTAAACTGCTGCAGACTGCAGTGGAGATGAAAATACACAAATTCCTTTCAGGACTGCAAATTGGCAAGAAAGAAGACATGATCAAAGCATGAGAACAGCCATGAGAGTACTAAGAGAGGAAAGAAGACGGGAGAGAGAGCAGAGGAGAGACAACGGGAGAGAAGTGGAGTAAGACAGACACTAAGAAAGACATTAGGACAGACACTAAGATAGACACTAGGATAGATAACAGATATGACAGAAATAACTATATATAGCTTATTACTAAATATATATATATATAGCTTATTATGAACTGTAAATATCCACCTATAATAAATGTCTAAGTCTGTTACAACTAAATGCGCATAGCTTAAAACTCACTATATATGCTTATAACTAAGCAAATATTGGTTATTATGAAGCGTATTATCAAAGTAAGACTCTAGGAAGTCGAACAATTTTAAAGTTCAAAATGCCATCCACAATTTGTGCAAGCGAAAATCACAATCAAAAAAAACGTGGCGCCAAGTCTTATGACGCTCGTTAAAAGATTAATCTAATATATTCCATTGAAAAAACTTGATATCGTGCGCTTGCAGCAAAACTGAATTTTACTAAGAATTATTCAAACAGTGGCATTTTCGATTTAAAATTATTCGATTCCTTGAACTTACCTGTATTTAAAGACAAATTAAAAATAACCAAGTATAGCCGTTAAGCTTGCGCTCAAATATTTATACTCTATGCAGGCCTATGCTTAAAATGAGACAAGGATAGCCTTTTCTTTCCAGCTCTTTATATAAGCTCCTTGATACTGGTGAATAAAGCCACAAATTAACTTACACCGTGGGTGGTGGCCGTCGTTGAATCAAAAAGCGAGAGGCTCATTAATCAAAGGGAGGGGTTGGCTTGCCTAACTCACCGTGGGAGAATTCTCATTGGCCCGCGTGCTCAGTTTTGGGGTGGGTGTAGAACGGTGGCCCTCTCTCAATGTACGATAACTCCTAGTAGGCTGCTTGCAAGTCAGCGTTCAAACTTTGATGGGAAAACTATTCGACTATATATAATATACTAGAATTTAGAATTAGAATTTATAATGTATATTAGTACATATAGAATATATACGAGCGCATGGTCAGACACACAAGACAGACAAATCTGCTGGCTCATCAGTTCAAGTGCTTGGAAGGTCAGTTTGTCATTGTGGGGGGACAGAATACTCTCAAGTCGCAATCAGATAGCTCGTATTAGGACAGTATTTGAATTCCTTACTGTACTGTCATGGCTTAACGTTACCAGAGAAGGCTATAAAAAATTATTTCAACTTTCCCTCACAGTTATCCCTATCACCTGATCCTTGTCTGGGGGAATGAGTGAGTGCAGTAGCACAAACAACAAAAAGCAGACAAACTTCACATGCCTACAGTTTCTGTTCTAACTGAAGTACAAAGTTGAGACTTTATATTTAGACAGAGAATGAGTCAATAAAGAATTGTATAAAGTTTGAAGTCAATCGCTGTATACGTGGAGCAAACTTGTGTCAGCTGAAAGTTATTCAATTTTAAACCCCTTTCACACATCTGTCTAGTGGCCAGGAAGGAGAGAGACGGAGGTTGGGGTGGCTGTCTCGCTGACGAAAAGCAGACTAACTTTAAAAGTACACAGTGCCGTTCAGAATTAACTTCGAGACTCGAAACTTTATACGATTGTGTCAAAATAGTTGTTCAAATAGTTGTGTCAAAAAGTACAAAGTTTGGACTTTATATTTCGACAAATAATAAGTCATTGAAGAATTGTATAAAGTTTGAAGTCAATGGCTGTATACGTGGAGCAAACTTGAATTGAATTCAATTGAATCTGGAATCTGAGATCTGGAATCTGAAATCTGAGATTTAAGATCTGAGATCTGGGATCTGGAATCTGAGATCTGGAATCTGAGATTTAAGATCTGAGATCTGGGATCTGGAATTTGAGATCTGGAACCTGAAATCTGGAATCTGAGATCTGGATCTGGAATCTGAGATCTGGGATCTGGAATCTGAGATCTGGGATCTGAAACCTGAAAACTGGAATCTGAGATCTGGGATCTGAAACCTGAAAACTGTAATCTGAAATCTGGGATCTGAAACCTGAAAACTGGAATCTGAGATCTGGGATCTGGAATCTGAAATATACGTGGAGCAAACTTGTGTCAGCTGAAAGTTAGTCAATTTTAAACCCCTTTCACACATCTGTCTAGTGGCCAGGAAGGAGAGAGACGGAGGTTGGGGTGGCTGTCTCGCTGACGAAAAGCAGACTAACTTTAAAAGTACACAGTGCCGTTCAGAATTAACTTCGAGTCTCGAAACTTTATACGATTGTGTCAAAATAGTTGAAAATTGGATTGTGTCCAATTTGAAGAGGATTGGTAAAAGTGGAGCGACGCTATAGAGGATTTAGTGAAATTCTTGCGAAACTTGACTAAGCAAATTGTCTCTACCGAATTACAACTTCCTGAGTTCGGCTAGCCAAATTGCTGCTTGCCGGTTTTGTTTGGATTCTCGCTAGCAGATTTCGGCTAGCTAAATCCTCGCTAGCAAAATTCCTGCGAGCAACTTTCGGCCAGCAAAATTCCTGCTAGCAAAGTTCATAGACCCGCTTAGCACAAGCTACTGAAAACCGCGTATATTGAAACCGTGGAATTCCAATTCCCGAAACTACTTTTGCATGTTTTCCAAAATCTGAAGTCATATTCCAACAAAAACTTGTCAATAGTTGAAATGGCTGGGGTGCTGCGCAGAATGTCAGGAAATGTCTGTCTGACTCAAAGCATGTATTGGCAAACTCTGGCCTCTGCCTCTCTCACGTCCCTCGGATTCTTCTCTCGTTGATTTTCCCTCACATTTCTCACCTGTCTGTCTGCCCGTTTATCTGTCCTTCTGTCTGTCTGCCCGTTTATCTGTCTTCTCCGTGTTTTTCTGTCTGTCTGTGTCTGTACAGGTGTCTGGACTGTACATGCATGTGTCTAAAAAATTAAAATTTGTGTGTTGAAAAACAAATGGTGTACTATGGCAACTTACCAATGATGGACGGGCTGGCCGCCTCGCCCTCGCCCCCCGCTTCGCCCTCGCCCCCCGCCTCGCCCTCGCCCTCGCCCCGCCTCGCCCTCGCCCTCCGCCTCGCCCTCCGCCTCACCCTGGCCCCATAAGCCGAAGCCAGTATTTCTGTAAAGTTCAAAAGTCGCAATCTAAGTTTTTTTGAGAGGCGCGCAATTTGTTCTATCAAGATATTTCGGGTGGGGCGGGAATGGGACGTGAATAAGGTCTCTGATAGCAAGAACATTATAATTAGAGAACAAGTGTAAGTTGTACTCTGAGAACTGTTGATTATTTCATTTAAAGTAAATTGCTTATTAACTCAAAACTGCTCAGCTTTTGATGCACAGAGACGTTATACATAAACTATAGTTACGTATAAGGCTATTCTGAGATTAACATGAGGGAATCAGATAGGAAGATATGACATTCAGGGATAAGGATGTGAGAATAAGGAAATCTGGAGATTCGGGGATGCCTTCTCTGACCAGCTACTTCAAGTAGAAATGTAAATCGTAAATGGAGGAAATGAGACTATTAATTCTATTAACTTTCGAAATTTGTATTTCCAAATATACTAAATCTCTAATTTATATACTAAATATGGGAGAAGTGAAAGATAGGGTGAATAGGGAAAAATGGGAGAGAAAGAAGTAAGAGCTCGGGTGCATTCGGAGATGATACACGACAGAGGAGGGAGTCAGTAGAAAGAAAGGGGAGAAAGAGAGGAGAAGAGGGAGTTGGAGTCGTGGGAGTTCTAATACACAGTTATTTTCATAAGAAAACAAGAAAACATTAAGAATATATGCATAATATAGGTAATGACTGCTAGATTTTGTATACTTAAAAGTTTAGGATCCCGCGGGATTCAGGCATTATCGAATCGAGATCTGGGATCTGAAATCTGGGATCTGAGATCTGATATCTGAACTCTGGAATCTGGGAGATCTGGGATCCCAGATCTGAAATCTGGGAGATCTGGGATCTAACTAGTTATATAGTAACTGTGATTGTTGGCCAACCGTGTTTTTGTAAACAGGGTTGTTGTCTCTCCTGCACCACGCAGAAGTCATCACAACGCAGGAGTGGGGATCTGGATGTATGCAAAGTGACAATAATTACCCCAGCAAAGTATACAGAATTGAATTGCAAAGTGGGCAAAGTCACAGCAGTGAACCACATCTTCTGCCACAGCATTTTCTGCAAAGCGGCTAGTCTTGCAAAGAGACTGGGGATTGCTTTACTGAGTATAAAATCAGTAAGTTTTTTGGCTCTTAATTCGAATAAATACATGCTTAACTATAGCGAAAAGCAGCCGAGCGGCCGAATAAACTGATAGTAGTCGGATTGGCTCTCGTCTCTAAAGCTGAATGAGACATGCCTGTTTGATTACTGTTAACACCTGCGACACTAGTGTTAGTCAGTAGAGTAGCAGCTCCCTGCGGCTGCGCTGGCACTGTTGCACTGCTTTGGTCCTTGTGAAAAAATTCTCGATAAGCGCTGGTTCCAGATCCAAGCTCGTAGTTATCAAACTCATCAGGTTTGTCTGCCGGGATGTTCATTTTAGCACTCGTGGCTATTGTTGCAGCGGCCGTGGCTGGTGTCGGCTGGGCCGTCTCTGGGGCCGGCTGGGCCGAATGCACTGCATCTGCAACAAGGTCAGAATGTTGGTAATTGACAAATACCAAATCCGTATTTTCCAACTTTTCGGCCAACTGAACACATTCCGCCCTATTTAAATGATGGGGTGATTTAAAATCAAGAGAAAATCTTCCGCGTGCAAATCTGGTTTTGTTTTGCTTGTCACTCTCCATTTGCTTCCATGGAATCGGGCCTCTGTTTCCAGCTCTCTTGAAAGCAGTCGTTGCTCTCTCCTGGATTGACCGTCTCAGATTCTTCACATCACGAAAAGCGTTGGAAGGTCCGGTACGTTCAGCTGGAACTGCTGCTTCTGTCGTAGCTTCCATTCGGGCTTGAGAGGCGATTTTTATTCCTCTCCTTTCTGGATGATATCAGAAATCTGTTTCACCGCTGCAGTTAATTCCTCTTGAACACGGGAAGATACGCCATCAGAAACGTAACATTCGGGATTATCTGTTGGGGCTTATCTGGCTTATCAGATCTATTATGTCTTAGAGCTTAGTAAGTAGATCGCAAAATGGAGCGGAAAAAGTGGCGATATGCTGCGTCAGGCAGAAAGTCTCGAAAGACGACGGGGCCGAAGTAAAGTATGAACGTTCGAAACTCCGTAGCCTTGAAGTGGGCCAACTCTCGATCGATTCGCCTTGGCCGGCGTTGGAATTCCGACGGCGTAAAAGGCGTTAAGCTCTCAACTAGATCTGACAAAGCTGCTATGTCGGCTGGTCGAAGCTTGCAACGCCTTCCACCATCAGAAAGGAACAGCAGGTTGAACAGTTTCCTCCCGACACCTAGATACACAAGATGCATAGCGTCAGGTGGAATAGCATCTGGTAGATCGATTGCCGGGAGAGCGAGTAGTGGGCTAGGCAGCTGAATCTTCTGGTTGAACTCTCTGTTTGTTTAATGTTATCGATAGCAGGGCTAGAAACAGTAATTAATCAGAAACGGAGGAATAGATTAGATAGATAGATAGATAGATAGATAGATAGATATAGGCACTAGGACATACTGGTACCCCACCTGCATAGGCGGTAATCCCCCGGTGTCCGCTCCTCTCCAACAGTTGTTGGATACACTGTGCGTCTCGACAGTCCTTGCGACCACTTTGCAGTACGGACAACCGTGGTGGCCATTATGTCCAACAGTGGCCGTTATTAATGATCTGAATTTCAGATGTAAAAATAAATTTGCTCTCATGCTCATTAATCATATTTAATTAATAATTATATTAGAACTTAGAAGATAGATACAGTTGATTCGCGTTTTACCATGATTTAATATACAAACCTTGCGGGGGCATCACAGATGAACCGGACATTGGCGATACGAACTAGGATTCGGTTGACCAGCACGAAGTCTGCCATGAAAGCCGCCATCTCATTGCAGAATTGCGCCAGATATTCTTGCAGAGGTGGTTTGCCGATCCTCGCATAAACTGAATGTTCATAAAAAATGATAGTTATAGTTTATAAGAAGAGATGCTACATTATAGACAGTAGCTTTAAGTGAATAAAGCAAAATGCAATTTTTACCTGCCACCGGAAGAGGACGGCTGGAACCGTTGAACAACGCCAAAATCAGCCAAGCGGAGAAATTTGAGGAGTTGTACAGTGGCATTCCGTCTATGCCGATTTTCACGTCAATTTCATAGCCCTGTGTGCCGTCGGCTAAGATGGTCGGGCTCGGCAGAGTGATCTCTCGCTTTTGTAGCAGGAAGTTGAGATTGGAGGCAATCCCGAGGTAGGCAAAATGGCCGTTGCCCATTTCGTGCTTCGAGAAGCCTCCTTTTTTAGCAGATCCGGACATGTGCGTGAGCAGGTGCACAGTCCTTGCATTTAGAAGAAATTCCATTCCTCTGATTGGCACTTTATACTTCAAAAAGAAGACCAACAGCTCTTCGTTCAAGCTCTCCAGGCTTGGCTGCTGTGGCGTGTCGTCATCGGGCTCGGGCTCTCGGTAATCGACCTGAACGGCGGCTACTTCCAAATTCCGATGAAGCCGGAAGACAAGCAGAAGACGGCCTTCAGCCCAGGGCCTGGAATGCCGCTGTACCAGTTCAAGCGGATGCCGCACGGCGTCTGCGGCGGGCCGAGCTCGTTCACCATCCTAATGAACCGCGTGTTCAAAGGCGCCGCGCAGACCTTCACCTACATGGACGACACGCTGTGCTTCTCCAGATCGAAGGCTGAGCATCTCCGGCACCTGCGAGAAGTCTTCGAGAAGATCAGAGGCGCTGGGCTCACCGTCCGAGGCAGCAAGTGCCAGCTAGGCCTGCCGGAGGTCACTTTTCTCGGCACCGTGTTCTCGGCCAAGGGTGCCACCGTGAGCCCTGAGAAGGTGCGCGCTATCCAGGAGTGGCCGATACCGCATTCGCCAACGCAGGTGCGGCAGTTCCTGGGCCTCTGCAACCAGTACAGGAAGTACGTGCCGAGATTCTCCGACATCTCCGGGCCGCTGCACAGACTGACGAGCAAAACAGAGAAGTTCGAGTGGACCAGCGAGTGCGGCACGGCATTCCGACGTCTCAAGGAGGCCCTGCAGCAGCCGCCGATCATCGGCCACCCGGATTTCTCCAAGGAGTTCCAGCTCTACACGGATGCCAGCAACACCGGAGTCGGCATCGTGCTCAAGCAAGGAGACCAGGTGATTGAGTACTGCAGCAGAGCGCTTACGGCACCGGAGACAGGAGTGCCTGGCTATCCTGCACGCCCTGAAGACCTACAGGCACTACCTGCTTGGCCGGCACTTCACGGTCTTCACCGACCACTGCCCGCTCACGTTTCTGAATTCTCAGCGGGTCGACAGCCATGGCCGGCTTGGGCGCTGGCGGTTGCTGCTGCAGAAGTTCGCCTTCACCATCAAGTATACCAAGGGCGTCGACAACGTGGAGGCGGACGGCCTGTCCAGGATGCACGAAAGCCACGGCGAGGTGATCGGAGCGTCGGCAACGGAGCTACAGCCGAAGGTGTCCAATCAGGAGATGCGGCAGGCGCAACTTGCCGATCGGAAGCTCAAGCTGGTCCTCGCGGCGCTGGAGAAGGACAGCACGACGCCACCAAGATGGTCGGACACCAGCCTGAGACACCTCAGCCGCATCTGGCGGAAGCTGAGGATCCAAGATGGCTTTCTCTGCCGGGCATTCAACGACGCCGCAGGACCGAGAGACATTCCTGTGATTCCGGAGTCGCTGCGGCGCCAGTTCCTGACCGACTTCCACGAAGGCATCGGCGGCCACTTCGGGCCAGAGAAGATGGCCGATACGCTGAAGCAGGCCGCGTACTGACCGGGACTGCAGAGCGACGTGGTGAGTTTCTGCCAGGAGTGCCAGACCTGCCAGCTAAAGAAGGCGCAGCAGCGCCCCGCGGCCCCACTTGGAGAGATGCCGATCGGCAAGCCCTGGCAGACTGTGGCCATCGACGTGCTGAAGGTGCCGCTGTCAGACCGCGGCAACAGCTACCTGCTAGTGATGCAGGACCAGTTCTCCAAGTTCCTGACCGCCTGATTGCCGATTTCTACGCGAAGGAAGGCGTCACGCTGGACAAGGTCGAGCCCAACCCAGGACTTCGCTTTGTAGCGAAAATCTTTTTGAATTCGTAAGTAATCATAAATTCTGTTTTGTAAACGATTTCTTCTACCAACAGTAACCAAATCTTTTCACAGGCTCTGGGGCAAATTCTGTCAGCGTTACGAGTGACGACCTGACATCGATTGAAATTGTGTCCAGCTACGAGGACTGGCTCGCCCGGCTGACCGACCCCAACCTCAAAGTCAAGGCCTGCGAACCGATTGGCAGCGAGTTTATGTTGCTGGAGTATCTGCACCGCTACTTTAATCAGCGGCCGTTCCGCTACTCCAACGTGCCAATCGGTGTCTTTACGACCACGCAGGCCCGGCTGCGCCTGTACGAGGCCTTAGAGGGTCTCGGCGAACGGGCCATTTACTGCGACACCGACTCGTAAGTATTAGCTGGATAAATTCTTTTAGAATTGATTGCATGTAAATACTTGGCATGTGGAACTAATTGCCTATTTTCTCTCCCACACACAGGGTCGTTTACCGGCATTCCGAGGGCCAATGGGAGCCGCCCCATGGCACGAGCCTCGGAATGTGGACCGATGAGGTGCCCGCAGGCAGCCGGATGACCGACTTTGTAAGTAGAGGGCCTAAGCTCTACACTTACATTGTCGAGGATGCGGCCAGTGTCCGGAGCCAGGTCTTGAAGTGCAAGGGCATCCGCCTGACTCCTGAGATACGGGAGCGCAGTGAGGACCTGCGCAACACCCTGCTACACGGTGGCTCTCTACAGCTGCCACAACTACAGTTCAGGCGCAACAAAGCGTCTTGTACCATCCATACGATCAATATGGACAAGACGTTTCAGCGCGTCCTGACGAAACGCGTGTACGGGGCTTGCAGCAGGCCTTACGGTTATAAATAATGTAGTCCTTGTGACTGACTATTAAATTTAAATTATTGTATTGTTAAATTTATCAGAGTATAAAAATCTATTTGTTGTACATATTTTGCATGTCAATTAATGAAGAGGAACCGACTATACAAATGTACATAAAGCATTTTTGTATTGTATGTGGCGAAATTGCCAATTCATGTAAAAATCTATTGTACATATTTTGCGTGTCAGACTTGTTTAAAATCATTTATAAAGAGAAAATTATTGAAAAACAATGCAAAATATTCTGTATATTATATTCGCTGGTAATGTTGTACATAAATAATTTCATCTAATATGCTACTGATTTATTGTAAATACATATTCTTTTTAAATACTGTTTGTGAATAGTTTATACATATACGATGTGAGTTACACAATTAGTTGACTCATTTGGTAGTAGGTGGGATCGTACAGCTGGCACGCGCACACCGACCCACCTCTGCGCAATACTGCGCTGTACACGTAACAATTAATGTTTCGAGTTGAAATTGTACATATAATCTTGTGGGGTTGACGATTCAAATATGCAAGAGCGGGGGCCGTCTGGGGATTAATGTAGGACACTGTACATATAGAAATTGTCATAGAAATAGATTATTGTACATGTAGAAGTATGTACTGTGTTATATATCGCGAAGCCGAGAGGGTTATATCTTCTATAGCGCGCAGTCTGATGAAAATAAAGCTCAGAGGGCGTGGCCGTCTCTCTAGGCCGTCAACGTGTATTTATACCATAGACAGTACTATTCATATAGCCCAAGCTTCAGTGTCACCCACATGCATATGCACACTCATACACAACACCTCCCCCCTTCAGTTACAATGTGACTTCTTGTCAGTCAGTCGTACGAACTTTTGCGGGGGTCAATCTGAAGCCTGTTGGGTGGCCGACGGTTTCTCGTATGCCACGGTCTTGATCGTCCTTCGGGCCCTCTGGCTCCATTCGTACCTTGCGAGTCCGCAGGGCCAGTATTGGGCTGGTAGCGAGCTTCTGCCGCATGTGCTGGAAACCTTCTCCGCAGGAACTTCCGGTTTCTCCGAAGAACCCGGCCGCTGGTCAGCTTGACTAGAAAGTCGTTGTTTTTCATTAGCTCGACTACCACGCCGTACTTGTCCCATCGCTTGGTCTGGGCGTCCTGCACTGCAACTCTGTCTCGCACTCGCAAGGCTGGGAGTTGGTGAGCTGCTCTATTGTAGTACACCTCCATCCTCTCCCTCTTCTCCGCTGCCCTGTTGTCCACCTCATCTGCTGCTGCTTGCCATTCCTTGGCGAACGCTCTCCAGTGAACTGGCAGGGTATCGCGAACCTCGTGACCGAACACCATGTGTGCTGGTGACCTGCCGTCGTATCGCGGAGTGTTGCAGTACATCAGTATCCCCTGGCAGAGATCGTCCCAGTTCGGCTCTCTGGCTCCGTGATTCCAATTTCCACGCACCAGCTTTTTCATTGCCTTGACGGCTGCCTCCGCTCGCCCATTGCTCTGAGCGTACGTGGGGGATGATGTCCTCTGCTCCACATTCCAACGACGCAGGAATCCCAGAAATGGCTTGGCTGTGAATTGCGGTCCATTGTCTGACCATAACACCTCCGGCGCGCCCTTCTCACAGAAACGTCTTCGCAGCACGTTGATCACCTTGTACGTTGAGGCATCAGTTCCGAAGTAGTCTAGTGTTGGCCAACCAGACTTTCCGTCCACAGTCACCAGGAACATCTTCCCAGCGAATTGAAACAAGTCGGCATGGACTTCTTGAAAGACGCGTTCCGGTTCCTTTCTCACAACCATCGGCTCCTTTACTTGACTAGGCAAAGTCTCTTGGCACGGGATACACTTCCTGGCTGACATTTCTATATCGTTGTCGATTCCCGGCCAGTAGAAAGTCATTCTGGCTCTCTCTTTCATCTTAACGATTCCCTGATGCATCTTGAGCATCCTATTCATGACTTCTGCTCGCATCTCCTTGGGAATGAGCAATCGCCTTCCTACAACGATCAAGTCATGCTCGACTGCTAGTTTGTCGCGGATGTCCCAAGATTGTCTTAGATGGACCGGTACGTTTCCCTTCTCGTTAGGGAATCCTTGCTGAACCAATCGCTTCAGCTCCTGGTACTCCTGGTCTCTTCTGGCAATCCGCGTCAACTCTGCTTCAGAAGCTTGAATCTCATCGATAGCCATGATGATATTGCTGTCGTGCTCCTCCGCAATTTCTTCGTCCTTGGTTGCCGGCTCTACCGGGGCTCTTGACAAAGCATCGGCGGCTTTGTGGTCACTGCCTTTCACCCATCGAGCCGTGTACTGAAAGCAATCCAGTTTCTGTCGCAACCTCTGAAGCCTCGGATTCTCGATCTGATCCAAGGTGTATCTATTAAAAATCGGCTCCAACGGCTTGTGGTCGATGATTATCTCAAAATTCTGCAGTCCTTCGAGGAACAGACGACATTTCTTTGCCGCCCATACGACTGCCAACAGCTCCAGTTCAATCATGGCGTATCACCTCTCTGTCTCCGAAATGAACCGCGAGCCTGTTTGAACCACTTTCCAAATGCCATTGTTTTGCTTTTGCTTGAGCACGAATCCAAGCCCCTTCAGTCGAGACGCATCCGTGTGCAGTGCTCTCTGCCTCGTGTGGTCATAGTAGGCCATTGTAGGAACATTGCTTAGTTCTTTCCGCATGCTGTCAAATGCTTTTTCGTGTTCGCAGCTCCACATGAACTCATTCCTCGGTTTCAACAACTCTCACAACGGCTCACCGAGGGAAGCTATCTTGTCACTACAGAACCCAATCTGATTCACTAGTCCGAAGAACGCTCTGAGGTCGGTCAGATTTTCTGGCTTCGGGAAGTCTCGAATCGCCTTCACTATGGCAGGGTCTATAGCGTAGCCTTTCGAGTCCAACTGGAATCCGGCAAATGTCACACTGGGCTGAGCAAACGCAAACTTCTCTGGATTCAGGCTGATGCCGCAGTCCCTGCATCGCTGCAGAAACTCGCGAACGGCACGGCGATGCTCGTCGAAGTCGCCGTGAGCCAGCAGTACGTCGTCCACAATATGATAGGTGCTCTTCAGTCCCTCTAGCACTTCATCCACACGCCTATTGTAATGCTCCGATATGGACGACAGTCCAAAGGGGGCACGTAGGAACTTGTACCGTCCGAATGGTGTGATAAAAGTTGTCAGTATTTGTGACGCGTCATCCAGCGGCACTTGGTGGTATCCTTTCGTGGCGTCAACGGTTGTGAAGAACCTGGCGCCCTTGTGTACACTTGACACAACTTCAAATGGCGTTTGGCTGACGTAGCGCTCTCGGATGACGTATTTGTTTAAGCACCGTAGGTCGACGCACATTCTTATCTTGCTCTGGCCTTTCTTTGGCTGCACGGTGATCGGCGCACACCATTCCGTAGGCTCTGTGACCTTTGCTATGATCCCATCTCGCTCGAGATCCTCCAGTTCCTTCTTGAGTTGTAACTTGAGCGGTTCCGCAATTCTTCTCGGGGTCGAAATGGCAAACGGCTTTGCGTCCGCTGATAGTTTAATTCTGAACATCTCACCAGCCCTTCTGCCAACTTTTCCGGTGAACACGTCCGAAAACTCTTTTTTTAGGTCCTCCTCTGTGCCAGCGTTGGTATCGTGCTGATTCATACTTGCCACGATTTGCTTTGGAAAGTTTCTTGGAATGATACCCAGATCACGACACGCGACACGACACGACACGACATAGAATCATGATGGATATTCCGCTGAGGACGTGAAACGTACACTGCAGCTCAGTCTCACCCATGGATACTTGCAGCTGAATCGAGCCCTTGGCTTTTAATAGCCGGCCGTCGACTGCCTTGGGTTTGATGTCTGACGGATGTAGGTTGTTCATATCTGCTCCTACTATAGGCAGCAAGCTCTCAGGGATGGCATCTATGAAAGCGCCTGTGTCCGGTAAGGCGCGATGGTCTTTGTTCCGTCAGGGGTGCGAATTTTTACCTCCACACAGCATGCTGAGGTCCCTTGTGCGCCAGTTGCGGCGAAAATTGAGTGGACTCTCTCGCCGTGCTTGGCTGACTGTCCACTTCTGCACTGCTTAGCGAAATGGTTGAGCTTGCCGCACTTTGTGCACGACTTCCCCCAGGCCGGACATTTCTCTTTGCCGACCTCGTGCTCTCGTCCGCAGAACTTGCAGGCTTGACCAGGATGTTTCGCCCGGCTCTGTTGAACAGGTCTTCCTGCCTGTCGATTCTCCGCGGCTCCAGTCCGCTTGGCCTTCCGATAGCTTGACGCGTGTCGCACAGCGGAGACGGTCGGTGTCTCGCCCTTCATTATGGCGCAGTTTTTCCTCGAACTCTCCATCGACTCACAAATGGTCTTTGCTTTCTCCAGCGTTAGCTCACTGCCTTCCTCTAGCAACTTCTCTACAGTGCTGGGGTCGCGCAGTCCCATGACAATTCTGTCTCTGAGCTGGTATTCGGCGCACCCGTCACAGCATCGCTCGAAGTTGCACCTGGACGAGATTTCTTTGATGGACACGTACCAATCATTGAAGCTCTTACCTTCTGCTTGATTTCGTAGCCAGAATTCCCTCCTCTCGAATATCTCGTTCTTCTGCCCGGTGATGAATGCTTCCAGGGCCTTGATGATCTCCTTGGCGTCGTCTTTATCCTTTCCTAGTAGCTGAGGTAAGCTGTCCACCACTCGTAGGGTCTCCAGACTCAGGCAGTGTCGCAAAGCGAAGAGTTGGAACTTCTTCTCGGCCTCTTGCTCGATGTCGTTCAGGCCTGATAGTTCCTCGAAAGCCTCCCACAACTGCTTCCATTGTGGGAATACGGCCTTCTGAGATTCGAGGTCGAAGTGTGGAGCGCTTTTTAAGTCAATTTTCGGCTTTGGAGGCATTTCTACAGGAACGCCCCAGAACAATTGCAGCTCTGCAATCTTGCTCTTGCTTAGCCTTGACTTCTTATTCGTGGGCTTCTTCTCTGGCTGCTTGCGAAGCCATGTTATATATCGCGAAGCCGAGAGGGTTATATTTTCTATCGAGAGGGTTAAAGCTCAGAGGGCGTGGCCGTCTCTCTAGGCCGTCAACGTGTATTTATACCATAGACAGTACTATTCATATAGCCCAAGCTTCAGTGTCACCCACATGCATATGCACACTCATACACAACATACTGTACAAGTAGAAAATTTACATATAGAATTGGGGTAGACATAGAAGTAGACAACCCAGTGGGAAAAAACGTTCCGCCTGACGTTCCGGCGACCGTCTGTTTTTGGTCGGGCGACCGGATTTTAGGCGGTATTAATGTCCGCACGCCTGGCGCACCGGGCAGGCCCGCCCCGGGCGACTGTTATAGATATTTTTAGCTTAAAATCCTTTCAGTCTACTATTAGTAGCATGTGATGAAATTGCATGAATCTGATTTCTAGCTAGCTGCTTCCCATTCCCGCTTTCCGCTCGCTACCCGCTCCTCGCTACCCGCTCCTTGCTACCCGCTCCTCGCTACCCGCTCCTGTCCCACTCATTCATGTGTTACTACGCGTTGAATCGCTTATGCCAGTACGTCACATCAGCAACATAATGGAACTAGTATGCCCTGTATGAGAGGCGTAAATGTTTTATTTAAGCTAGCATTTTCGATTGTATTTATAATTTTAGTAGTAAAATAAAAATTGCATCTAATATTATGGAACATGCAACATAAAGTTATGACACGTGTTGGGCTGCGCCCTTTCAGTGCGTATGTACTCGTACTTGTGTTTTCAGTTTTCATGCCACCCCGCCCCGTCCCCAGTCTCGCGCCCGGGCCAGGGTTTGTGAGAGGCGTAAGTCTCAACCCTGGCCTAGCCCTTTGCACCCAGCCCCCCGGCCCAACCTCTGTCCAATCTGGGTGCCGACCCCACCCTCTCCCTCGTTGCCCGCCTCACCCTGGGGCTGCGCGTATTGGCTGGCTGGCTGATAAGCCGGCTGGGCCCCAGGGTTTGGCTCGCCCTCTCCAGTCTGCCCCACCCCGTTCCCCCTTTTTTTGTGTATTATTTTAAGGCTAGCCCTGAGCGGGCTGCGCTCCACGCGCTTCGTTCTTACTGTTTTTTTCGTTCTTCGGCGTACCTCTGCCCTTTGCGTGCCAATAACTGCTTCGTGCCAATAACTGCTTCGTGCCAATAACTGCTTCGTGCCAATAAACGCTTCGTTAATAACTCGATACATCAAGAAGAGGTGAGCGCGTGCTTTCTTCTTTCGGGTTGCCGCGTGGGGCCGGATCTGTAGGGACCTGGGACCGGTGAACACTCGCTGATCCCAGGGTGGTCGGTCAGGCGAACTCTCGCCGAACCGAGCGAGGCGGTCGTAGGAGTAGCCGGGGTAGAGGGCTGGGACCGGGGTGTCTCAGGCGGGAGGGCCCGAACCCTGACCCGTCCAGCGGCCATTAGGCCGAGACACAACACACGCAAGACATGGCATAAATTAAAGTAAAAAGTGCGAAGCTCAAATGTAAAATCTAGTAAAGTAATGCATTTTTCAGTTCAGGGGATTTCACTTTCAGTATAATAAAGAAAGTTTTCAGCTGGACGGATCTTCGTCCGAAGAATCCGAAATAATTGCCACCATTGTTCGGCGCCTCTTGGCTTGCGGTTGCAGCCAAGCAGCTGGCAGCTGAAGCAGCTGGCGAAGCTACCAGACTGAGGCGCTGACGCGGCTCGGGTCTCGGCGTCAGGAGCAGTCTGCAGCCCGTTGCTGCCGGCGACTCTGCGAGACCGATTGATGAACCCGCTGCCGCCTGCTCAGGCGTGCCGGTGTGAAGACGAGCCGGGTGGCCATCAGTTCGACGCCTGTGCACTCTCGGCGTTGATCGATCGCTGGCGTGCTTTAGAACGGCCTTAATGGCCTCCTTGACATCATGCTTCAGCGTCTGCGGCGGCTTCTCCGGTGGCTTGTAGAAGCCTTTAACAGTGTCTGATGTGGTAAATGAAGTAAGGTAATACCTTATTAACAAATTTACGTTTTTTTTGCATGCGTAAAAACTCATGCTACTTGTTAGTAGTATGGTTTACAAATACAGTAGCGGCATGAAATTCGAATTTGGTACTCTTTAATTCTTTAAAGTTGTTTAAGGATTGCTACTTGCAGTAGGATATAAAGAAAAGTAGATGATGTGAAATATGTTATTCGTATACGGCACTTCTTATCTAAATTTTCCCGAAGGCAATACTGATTCTTACCGACAAAAAGGTCCAAGAAATTCTGCCGAACGCTGAGCTGTTTCTCACTGAGCTCGGTCGGAACTTCTCGCTGAGCCCTGGCAGGCATCCCAAGTCCCGTCAGGTTAACCCCGCACTGGAAGGCTGGCGTCATTGCGGTGTCCAACATCATCCGCACGGAGGAGCGTAAATCTGCACCCTGGCAGCAGTGCAGCAACGCCACCTGTTCTAGTGAATCAGGTGGGAGAGCAAATTGCTACGATTATGTGTGCTCCTATTGTACCTGAGTACAATCAGAGTACCTCAGCGTCAAATCTTTTCGACACACCCTATTGCACCACATATAATGAGCTCACCAATTCGCGAATGTTCTCCAAGGGAGATATCGCAAAGTGGACATAATCCTGCCAACTTGAAATTGGCCAGAATCTTGTCCGCGGCTCGCCTGCCGTGTCCGGCTCGCCTACCGAAGCGGCAGCTGAAGCAGACGACGGCGCAACTGAGGCAGCGGATAGTCTTGCGTAAGCAGCTCGCAAGCCAGCCATTTCCTGACGCAGAGCCGACTGCTCCCTTTCCCTGGTGGCGTGCTCGTCGGTCAGTTTCCGCAGCAGGCAGAGAAACAGAAAGCTGTGGCCCTCTGAACTCGTCAGGCTGCAGTTCATCGCAGCCTGGGCTTTCTCTCCTAGCCGACGGATGACCTCGTTACCCGGCCAATTGAGGAAAGCCAGATCGGCTCGGGGTTCGAACTCCATCGCATCACCCGCTGCAGTTGCTGCTGCTGCTGCCACAGTCGGGGACTTCGGCCGGCAAGACGCGTCGGCGTCGCTGTCCGCCGCAGCTGCAGCCCCTGTCGGCGACTCCGGCCGACAAGACGCATCAGCGCCGCTGTCCGCTGCAGCCACGGATACAGCCACCGTCCGAGAATCCTCATCGTCCGATGACTGCAACTCGCCGTCGTCCTCAGGGGCAAGTTGCGCCTCCGTAGTTGCGCGGCCTCGCTGAAAATCGATGAGCGACTTGGTCCGACAGGTCTCTTCAACGTCGGAGTCCTCGACCGCTGCAGTTGCTTTGGTGGCGCGCCCGTTTACAAAGGCATCGCTGTCGAGATTTGACTGCTCAGACTTCTCACCCTGTGCAATCGAGACAGCAATTTGCAAATATTTTAGGATCGTATATGGATCGTATATAGATAGATAGATAGATAGATACAGGAATTTATTTTCCGTTTATTATATAACGAACCTGTGCCTGATACAGACGGCGGGCTAGCTTGGCGTCCGAGGGCTTGAAGACTCGCGGCCTCAGCTTCATGAGAATGTCTGGTATGCTCATTCTCTTCTGCAGCAGTTTCCGGACGTAGCGGATACTGACCTCCGTGTCCGTCGGCACCAACTGGTTTAGATCTTCCAGGTGCACCTGGATGATGATCGCGTTGTACGCTACACCTTCGTAGGTCGCGTCGCACATCCAGGCTTCCTGGGCGTCTTTTTTCTCCAACCACTTCTCCCGCGACCATCCCTCCATTTCGCTGGGAAGGAAGACGTTGGTCTCAGGAACTTCCACAACCTGTCTGTCCTTTTTGAAAATTACGATTAATTTCATCATGTCGTTGACTCTCAGTTGAGTTTGGCTTCTGAATAGTTAGGACACTATATTCATATACCTGAGCTCAACTCAACTCAACGATCTATTACTCAGCCCCCCCCGATGCAGGTTGCTCATTGGCTGCCTGGGATTCACGTTTGGGATCACTTCCTCAGCCGCTCCCTGCACATTCCCCAACTCCGTCTCCCCTCCGTCAACCCCTCTTTCTATTTGAATTTTTCGTTGTCACATTTTCTTACTACAGAATGTAATGCTATAATGCTATTATTTCTACTATAATACTGGTACAAAGACTATTCCTTTAATAGAAAAATCATATTGACCCCTATGGATAGAATATATACAAGCAGGCAAAAGCGGCGGCGTGTTGAGCAGCTGACTGATCTTCTGTTTAGTACCGACCGCAGGGCTAATACAAATGCTAAGTGCACTGTGAATGCTGTGAGCCAGGTAGAGTCGCAAGAGGCTGAAGACGTGCTGCAGGACGTGGCTGCTGAATCACTGGACAACCCTGTTTGCGTTGACGAGCTGCCAGAGGAGCCTCTGACAAGCGGCTTAGAGCAAGAAGAGGCCATTTTCGACTCCGAACTCCGCGTGGAAGATCAGCGGAGCATGGAAACGAAGCTGCTCGACCTTCTCGTTGTCTTCTTCATTCTCTACAATGTCCCTCGGGAAAGCATTGACTTCCTTTGCCAAGGACTCAACAAGCTTGGAGTACCGGCCCCGAAGTCTGCTTACGTGATTCGGAGTCGTCTGGAGGAAAGCAAGTCCGGAGGAAAGGAGCAGAAGATGTCCATGGTGAAAGTTGGTGAGGGGTACTTCAGGTACATTTCTATAGTCTCTAATCTCAAATGGCTATTCTCGAAAGGTCTCTTAAGACTCACAACGCCAGTCCCTTGAGTTCAACGGACGAATATAAAGTCTACAGCTTGAATGCTTTTGTGAACTCTGACGGCCTCCCAACTTTTAAGTCGTCCAACTTTGGTCTATGGCCTCTTCTGATGAGGATTCCCGAGGTCTTCGCCAGGCCCTTTGCTATTGGACTTTATGCTGGCAAAGGCAAAGCCCCACTTGACGACTATCTTCGCGAATTCTGCAAGGAGGCCACAGAACTGTCAAGACAGCCGGCGAAAATATGCGACTCGATTGGTATAATGTTCAAAAGCTTTTGCTTCGTTGTGGACACCCCCGCTCGATCGTACCTGTGTAGAATCGCAGGACACACTGCTTACGATGGGTGCAGCTATTGCCGAGCCCATGGGCTTTATGTTCAGGGCAGAGTGACTTTTCCTAAGAAGGTCGAAGCACCTAGAAGTGCAAAAGAATGCCGCGCAGGACAGGAAACCAATCAGGCGAATAGAAGACTGTCGCCATTGCTGAATGTTCCGAATGTCGACTTTGTCAAGTCCTTTCCGGTCGAGGTTCAGCATGCTGTTTTTTGGGAACCGTTCGTCGACTGTTTACTTATCTGTTTGACAAGGATGAGGGCCGGAACTGCAAGATTAAGCCAAAAAAAGATTAGTCTTCTGTTTGACAGAATAGAGTCGATCGCCAGCTGGACACCTTCAGAATTTCAGCGGAGACCCAGGAGATTGGACAAGGACCTCAAGTTCTTGAAGGCCAGTGAATACAGGCAATGGGTTCTGTACATAGCACCTGTACTTTTTAAGGGCGTTCTGCCTGACTACCTGTACGACAATTTCATGCTGCTACACTACGCACTCTTCGTGTACTCCTCACCTCGCCACTCAAAGCGCTTCATTCAGGCAAAGACTTCAATTGAGGTTTTCGTGCAGCAATGTGCCACTTACTTCGGGCAGGTGTCCATTAGCTATAATATGCATGCACTTCTGCACCTGGATGACTTCGTCCGGCACTATGGAGGACTGGCAGACATCACGACATTTCCCTTCGAAAATTACCTAGGCGGACTCAAACGGCGCATCAAAGTTACGCGACACATGGCTGCCCATTCAGTGAAACAAATTCTGCTGCTTCGAGAATTAACTACAGACGATGCAGTACGTTGATCCAGTTTTCCAACAAGAAGCGGGACAACTGCTGCTATATTGGTAAGAAAGTCGTTTTAATCGACTACATCAGTGGAGCTGTGGCGGAGGGGAGAGTCCTGCAACCTGTGGAGAACGTGTACACTTATCCCTACAAATCTTTGACTTTGGGCATTGGTGTCTACCGCCTGACTGAAGAGTCTGCAACTGGTAGTCCGACCCGCAAGTGCTGGCTTCTGCCGCATGTCGACTGTGCGAGGTCTGATCTCTTCTACGTGATTCCGCTGGCTGGAGAAGATGGATATTAGGTGAGATTTCGAAGCAGTTTATTTCGAAAATATAATAGACTGAGAGTGATAAGTTGATACGTTGCAGTAGATAGAGAAGTAGAGGGAGAGTAATGTATATATATATATCCAATTGTCAGAGAGTGAGATTCTGAGATGGGAATTTTATGAGAGTGAGATTATGTAGAGAAAGTTAGGGGAAAGAGGCGATGAAGATGGAGAGAGGAATAGACTAGCAGATTGGGTAGATCTGCTGATTCGGGGGAATCGAATGTCAAGGTACCCTAAATAAAATAAATGAAGTAGATTGAGCAAGTAGGGTTACAATCCTCTCGCACCTCCTTATCTTCAATGCAGGAAGTGTTCCGACTCCTCTGCTTTTACTGCCGAATCTGCAGCTGTCAGGTGCTCGGGAATTGTTTGGGAACATTCAGTCATTGATAAACCGATTGCTGTCTGATGCCAGTGTCCTGTACGGTGACATTATAATGACATACAATACCCACGTGCTTTTGCACATTTTGCACATTGTCTGAGCTGAATGCTATGGAAATTTGTTTGCTAGGAATACCCGTTTAGCGCATTAGGTATTTCGATTATTTATCTTTGAATGTTTCTTCTTTTATGTTTGCTACGGAATATCTCATGAAGTGAAATATATTTGTATTTTTATATTTTTAGGAGAGAGTTAGCGTTTTCAATTCTGCATTTTTTCGAGCTTGAACGTCTTGAGTCTGGGTTATGAATAATTCATTTCTCTGTTGTTCCTAAAACAAATACAAGACTATTAATACCAGCTATTTCATTTTTGAAGCCTTTCATTTGCACGAAGTGTCAGTTGTTTGTTGCCACCTGCATTCAGTATTTAGAATCAAAAGCAAGATATATATATATATATGGAAACCTAAAGACGAACTAACTCTACATCTGTTCATGGGGCTATACGGGCATACAGATAAGATATCGGCTGTGCTCCGCTACCTCAGAGCTCAGACACTCAATCATCCTGTCATAGACAGTTTTATGGCAGGAAGACTGTTTTAACCGCAGGCCCTTATCGAAAAATATATGGTCTGTTGCGCGGACCCGTGAGTAAGTAAGCAACTGGACACGGGGGCAATGCTTCTCCCTCCGTCTTTCCCCCCAGTTGGGGGCTTGGGGGTCTTTGTTCCACGAGGGAACTTTGTTCTTTGTTTCTTTTTTTCCCTTATTGTAAATGTATCTAAGAAGGCGCATTTCCAACGAATTGGGTTGATCACTTCCAAACCTGCTTATCAAAATCGAAACTGCATTTTTATTCCTTGGTCTGTTGGGGCTGACTGGGAAATTGAAAATTTTTTGATAGGAAAAAAGGCAAATTGGCTAAAACTAAAAAACAATGGCTCTGTGAACTTTTTATGCAAAAGGCTTGCGATGGTATGAATGTCTCTCTCTTTCCCTTCTCTTTGTTCTGTCACGAAAATCTTTACCGGAGAGACACAAGCCTCATTTAAGGCTTGTAGATAACATTTGACATGAATTTCTAACTCAGTGTGCGTGTGCACGCTCTCGAAATGCACAAGCATACAGTGGAGTGAGTGGACTCACTCTGACTCACTGCCCAGTGCCCCACTCAAAAGTTTTTGCCCTTGCTCCTACCCTCTGCTCTGATTCCATATCCTCTCCCCTGCTCAAAAACAACGAGAACAATTTCATACCACATGTTTGTTTTCCTCTCCTCTCCATCCCGGGAATTATGCGCTTCGAAATGTCAGCTGGCAAAACACGAGCCCCTGGAAGGATGTCTTATCCAAGACACATCTTATCTGATGTTCTGACGATCACCAAAGAGCTGCGAGTCTGCAGCTTGCACTTCCTGTCTACCGCCTACAACTGCCCAGCTTTAAGACACAGTGCCGGAGCACGGCTGCGCTGGGACGCCCTTCCAGACCTCGAACTGACGATGCCTCGCTTGAGTCGTTACGATATCAAACCAGTGGTAGCTAGAAGTGATGAAGAAGCGGATAACACCTACCCACCTCAGCTCGAGCGCTGGGACAAAGATCCAGTAGCGGTAGCTATGCCTCATTTAATTCTGTCTACGCAGTCTAGAAATCAGTGTGTTGCAAAATCTGCCATAACCGCTGGGCATAGCAAGACTTTAGTACAGCTAAGAAAAACACGTCAGCGCGTGAGCAGACAACGAGCGACCATCAAGCGTCTGCAGCAGCAAATTTGCAAGGCTAAGGGGATTAAATTCAGAAGTACTCCAATGCGTCGTATGGCCTCAAACAGCAGGAAGCTTCACTTCATCGCAGCTCGCGGCATGAGATGGTCAAAGGATGACCTCACCGCTACAATAAGGCTCCACCATAAAAACCCGGCTGCATACAGGATGCTCAGAAAAGATTGGCAGCTACCCCTTCCTTCGGAGTCTGCACTCAAGCGCCGGACATGTCAGTTCTTCAAATCGCCAGGAGTCTGCTCAACAACTCTGATGCTGCTGAAACAGAAACTTGCCACAGGCCCAGAACATCAGCGAATAGCAACCCTATGCTTCGATGGGATGAGCCTATCACCTAGCGTTCGCTACGATCAACACAAAGATAAGGTCATCGGCTTTGACACAAGCAGCTCCACTGAAAATGCTCAGCGAGTTCTAAAGCCTATCACGGAAGCCATCGTTGCTGTTTTGCGAGCCGTTTCAGCAAACTGGAAGCAAGCTATCGCCTATTACCCAGTTCATCGAACTCTCGGACAGTCGGGCTTTGCCGCTGCAATCGAAAATTGTCTCCATGCGAGTCATGCTATCGGTATTCGAGTCATTGCTCTTGTTGCTGACCAGGAGACAACACAGTGGGCACTACTCTCTCGAATGGTAAGTTAGTTATTTGGCTACTAACTTGTATTTGTGGGACTATACGAGGACTATATAGTCTATACGGGGACTATATCGATATAACTAAATCTGAAATATCATTTACTGATTTACAAAATTTCGAGTAATTAAATGAAAGCTAAATCGCCTAAATGTGATTTGCAGGTCTCACCATCTGCGCCTTTTTTCGTCACCCAGTGAGCCTAAAGCCGGTGTATGTGATAGTAGACATACCACATTGTCTGAAGAATCTACGCAATGCGCTTATGAAAAACGATGTGGCTTTTGACGGAAACAAACTGGCAAAATGGCAGCATGTTGTGGATTTTTTTGAAGCCGATCGTAGCCGTTCACTTCGATTGGCAAGTCGACTTACTGACGCTCATATCGCCCTACCGCTTGGACAGAAGATGCGCGTGTCTATAGCAGCTCAAGTGCTCAGTCATTCAGTTGCCAGCGGTATGCAAACTCTTTTGCATTATCAGGAAATAGAGCCCAGCGCTTCGCAGACGGCGGAGTTTCTACAGCGCGTAAACGATCTGTTCGATATGCTGAACTCCGCAATAGTGCACGACAAAGGCTTCAAGCGGCCGATCTGCCGCGAGTCGCTAGCTGCACAAACTAACGAACTGCGCAAAGCCGAGGCCTTTCTGCAGAGCTTGCGATTTTTACCGAAAAGCGGCAAGCCTGAAAAGTCGACTATGAAGTTTAAAGAAGCTTGGCGCCTTTCAGCTGCATCGATTCGTGAGCTCTCAACTGCGCTGATCGACGAGGAGAGTTTCGACTACGTCTGCACTCGCAGTCTGACTCAGGATCACGTGGAAGTGAGTTGTAGAATAATTTTAATGATAATAAATTAAAATAGCGAGTTATCAATTAAATATTCAAAAAATGGCAACGTTTTGCAGAATCTCTTCAGCATCATAAGAGGCCGAAATGGTTTCAATGAGAAGCCCGAGCTGGCAGCATTTGTCGGAGCATTGAGATCAGTGGCAGCTAGCGGACTTGATCGCCCTGATTCTGCAGCACGGAATTGTGAAGACGATGGGTGCACTGCGGCTGTGACAGCCAATCTTTCGCCTGCTGCTGCAGACACGAGCTGCGCATCTCCAAGCGACTTTCCTACGACCAGCATTGCTCAGCAGGCATCGCAGCCATCTCAACCAGATCCTATTCTTGCTGAAGCCACTAAGTACGTCGGTGGCTTTGTGCTCAAAACAAGCCGTGTTCTGGAATGCTGTGCATGCAAGCAGGTGCTAACTGCCGCAGAGCCTAGAGGTGTACACCTAAAGAACAAGCTATTTAGCCATGCAGTCAACGGACTGACGCAGCCTTCAGCTGCTGCCCTTCATGCGTTTTCAAGATTGGAGGCGTCTTTTTTAGAAAAAATTGAAACATGCGCTTTGCTTCCAAAGGTGGCTGCACAAATTGTTAGCAAACTCCTGTCTGATGAAATCCAATTTCCGGCTTGCAGTGCACATTTTTCTGATGTGCACAACAGTATTGTCTTGGCATTTGTTCGCTTGCGGTTGCATCATTGGTGCCGGGAAAAGATGCGCAGCTTGAAAGCTGCTGCTTATAAGCGGTGTGCAGTTCGCAAAGTAAAGAAATTTAATTAATTGACAATAAATTAGAAGCTGAATATCCTGACTAAACTGTTTTTTTACATTTTTCGTATTTTTCTACAGTCTTAAGTCTTAAATTCATTTCTTTTTAAATTAGTAAAACTGGGCAGACATGCTTATTTAATTACCTGCTTTTAGAAAGGCAGAGACAAATTTTGCACCTTTAAAAACTTTAAATTTCGTTTAAAACTATATAAATTTTACCTTCGCTTTAATAAAGGCAAAAAACGCTAATTTTACTACTGAAAAAAGAGTAGAAAAACGCATTTTTTGCGAGTGACATATCTAATTGTTCTAGTATCTGTGGTCTGAACAGGACCAGGTCTCTGATTCATCCATGGGTACGATTTGACTACAGACCATATATGACAGCTATATTAATTTTAGACCATATTTTTCCGTATTGTGGCGGCCAGATCGGTGCACGGCTGAGAGCGGAGCCCGCCAATACACAGGCCCCTGCACGCTTGGCTGCTGGGGAGTTTTGCCCAGTCAGCCAGTTCGATCTCATACCTCCCTATACTTGTTAACTATAAATGACTAGCTTAAACAAATATACGCGAGATCTTTTTGCTCGCTTGCTACTTTTCAACTAGCTACCACTCGCAAGCCGCTTTAGTAGTTGAAAACTGGCAAGCGAAGCGACAAAAAAGGCTTCGAGAAGTTATGTTTTTCTTAAGCTAAGAGAAAACAAAGAGGAACAAAGACCACCAATAGACTCCCAAACTTCTATTTTGAAGCATGAATTTGCTAACTTTTTTGCATCAAGCAAACACAGGTTTTTGTGTTTGCTTCACGGTTATAAATATGGACTTTTACTACTAAATGCGCAAGAATAGTTTGGTTGGGCTCATTCACGATAGGATTAGCTACTCACTCACCTCTATTGGGGACATCAGGTCTGGAGACTCAGCAGGCGTTCGACTCCAGTTGATTTTGTTCTCCTCAATGAATTTCCGAGCAAGCCGGCTGGTATGCTTAGGATCATTTTCCTTATTAAGGCAAAAAAGCAAGTCAAGGCAAGAATAATATTTCATGGCAATTAGTTTTAGAATAAGAAAATTAACACAGCTAGGACCAGTAACTACGAGACTTGTACACATATACGCTCGTACACGCATCTAGCGAACACTTACTGCAAACAGTCGGTGGCCATTCGGAAACATGCTCTGAATTGTTGGCAACAGAGCTCTGGCAAGAATTTCGTTGACATAGAACTCGGCTTTCATGATCCCTTTGAAGATTACAACTTGAGTGGCACCTCTGCGGCTAATTCCAGCCCACACATGAACCTAAAGTATGCATGTTATGTATATTATCGAAAAAAAGTTACGATTCCAAGCATTGCCTCGTCGCTTAAGCCTTGTCTATAATATTGCCTATAGAGTTCTCACCTTCAATGAATGCTTGGGCATTTGCATTTTAGGACGAGTAGCATGCATTCTCCGAAAAACAGTGCGGTGCGTTGTGCGAGACATGGCAACTGTGCATTCGTCAGTAAATATCACATTATCAAACGAGTCGTTAAGGGCTAATTTCGTCAAGCTCCAGAGGCACCGAACAGGCTGGTTTTTTCTTTTAATCACTTGGCAGTATTGAGTCGTTGTTCTAATCCACCCTAACTTTCGTCTTATTCTCTTAACGGGGCTAGAGCTAATTTTGAGACCGAATTCTGACTTTACTTTTAGACAAATGTCACCAGCTGAGATGCATCCCTCAGATTTCTTAATAAGGGTGTCAATATAAATCGCATGTTCAAAATCCCACTTGGTTTCGTTCTCCCTTCGAGTGATGGTACTTCTTTAAGAAATTAGATGGCGTCGAACAGCAGACTGTGAAACCCCAATAGTCCTACTAACGTCATTTACAGTTTTATGCTCTAATAAAAACATTCTCCCAATGTCCGTTTTTTGAGAGGATGATAAACGGTAACCCTGCCTCATTTCGCTACAAAGAAAATTTGTATACTCGTCAGACAAATGCTAGGGCTAATACTGCAGTATATGCTTGGGACACACAGAACATATATGAATTTTTATATGGTCATTAAATACAGCCAGCCCCCAGTCCCAACCAAGCAATCATGAAAAGTTATAGAAACACTATGAAAACTATAGAAGACTGATACCAAGCGCCATGTACATGTACAGCGGGAATTGGGTGATTTAGTTTTGTGTACAGGGGACAGGAAATTTAGTCAGACCACGGACTGTATGAAAACTGATTGAGTATCTCGGGACAAAGAAGCAACAGAAAAAGACCGAGCATCAACTATTCAATCATCATTTCTCTCTTTTCAAGCTGCTTCAAAAATGAAAAATCGAACGTGTAAAAACATAACTAGTTTCCGCACAAGACACCCACTAGCTCCATCTAAAAATGTGTTGAAATTCATGTTTCAGGCGAATATCTGGAAAGCGGATTAATCTAGAGACACGACTCTTTCTGCGGGTGATACCGACTGGCACACTCTAATGATGTGTAGAGTCCCAAAGCTGAGGCTACTGATACAGCTTGGAAATGTATACAAGCCTTTTGACTGTCAACTGTCACGTCACCGTGTCATTATCTCCCGGTTGCGGTTTGGTGGGGGGAGGCTGTCAGTGTTCTCTCAATTGGCCGCCTTTCAACCAGTGGGAACAAATATTCTATAGAATTCTATAGAACTACAAAGCGATTCCATAGAAAAATCGTGTCTTTCCGTGAACCCAACTGAACCCCGACAATTTATCCCAGGAAGTCGGGATCAGGATTGGGAACGCATCTAAACTCTAAACAATAAAGAAAAGAAAATTATATGCTAGCTAAATTTTATCCATGTTAAGTTGCTTAAGTTTCTCACTATGGATGCTTGCAGAAGGGCTGTTGCGGTACTTAGTATATCATTTGGTTCCGCAGCTAGTCACAGGTAATTAAGCCCATTCCACGGACTCGTGCACAAACACACACAGATACGTAGCTTGTACGCAGGCAGGCAGGCACCAACTCAACAAGTGTGTACATCTGCCCCTAATTTTTTTGAGTCAGGCATTGTCATTATTAAATAGGTTCTTTCAACGGCAAGAGACTCAGGGAGAGAGAATCAAGAAGAGATAATCTGGGAAAAATAATCATGAAAAGAGACTCAGGGAGAGAGAATCAAGAAGAGATTATCTGGGAAAAATAATCATGAAAAGAGACTCAGGGAGAGAGAATCAAGAAGAGATTATCTGGGAAAAATAATCATGAAAAGAGACTCAGGGAGAGAGAATCAAGAAGAGATAATCTGGGAAAAATAATCATGAAAAGAGACTCAGGGAGAGAGAATCAAGAAGAGATAATCTGGGAAAAATAATCATGAAAAGAGACTCAGGGAGAGAGAATCAAGAAGAGATAATCTGGGAAAAATAATCATGAAAAGAGACTCAGGGAGAGAGAATCAAGAAGAGATAATCTGGGAAAAATAATCATGAAAAGAGACTCAGGGAGAGAGAATCAAGAAGAGATAATCTGGGAAAAATAATCATGAAAAGAGACTCAGGGAGAGAGAATCAAGAAGAGATAATCTGGGAAAAATAATCATGAAAAGAGACTCAGGGAGAGAGAATCAAGAAGAGATAATCTGGGAAAAATAATCATGAAAAGAGACTCAGGGAGAGAGAATCAAGAAGAGATAATCTGGGAAAAATAATCATGAAAAGAGACTCAGGGAGAGAGAATCAAGAAGAGATTATCTGGGAAAAATAATCATGAAAAGAGACTCAGGGAGAGAGAATCAAGAAGAGATAATCTGGGAAAAATAATCATGAAAAGAGACTCAGGGAGAGAGAATCAAGAAGAGATAATCTGGGAAAAATAATCATGAAAAGAGACTCAGGGAGAGAGAATCAAGAAGAGATAATCTGGGAAAAATAATCATGAAAAGAGACTCAGGGAGAGAGAATCAAGAAGAGATAATCTGGGAAAAATAATCATGAAAAGAGACTCAGGGAGAGAGAATCAAGAAGAGATAATCTGGGAAAAATAATCATGAAAAGAGACTCAGGGAGAGAGAATCAAGAAGAGATAATCTGGGAAAAATAATCATGAAAAGAGACTCAGGGAGAGAGAATCAAGAAGAGATAATCTGGGAAAAATAATCATGAAAAGAGACTCAGGGAGAGAGAATCAAGAAGAGATTATCTGGGAAAAATAATCATGAAAAGAGACTCAGGGAGAGAGAATCAAGAAGAGATAATCTGGGAAAAATAATCATGAAAAGAGACTCAGGGAGAGAGAATCAAGAAGAGATAATCTGGGAAAAATAATCATGAAAAGAGACTCAGGGAGAGAGAATCAAGAAGAGATTATCTGGGAAAAATAATCATGAAAAGAGACTCAGGGAGAGAGAATCAAGAAGAGATTATCTGGGAAAAATAATCATGAAAAGAGACTCAGGGAGAGAGAATCAAGAAGAGATAATCTGGGAAAAATAATCATGAAAAGAGACTCAGGGAGAGAGAATCAAGAAGAGATTATCTGGGAAAAATAATCATGAAAAGAGACTCAGGGAGAGAGAATCAAGAAGAGATTATCTGGGAAAAATAATCATGAAAAGAGACTCAGGGAGAGAGAATCAAGAAGAGATAATCTGGGAAAAATAATCATGAAAAGAGACTCAGGGAGAGAGAATCAAGAAGAGATAATCTGGGAAAAATAATCATGAAAAGAGACTCAGGGAGAGAGAATCAAGAAGAGATTATCTGGGAAAAATAATCATGAAAAGAGACTCAGGGAGAGAGAATCAAGAAGCTAGAATTAGAAGCAATTAGAATCCGGATATTTAAGCGTTTTTTCGTGTAGTCGACGAAAGCTTTCAAAACAAGAAATCGATTTTTTATCACGACAAGTCAGCCGCCCCGAGCGACCTTAAGGCGACCGTGAGGCGACCGAATGAAAGTGCATAAGAGCTTAGGAAAAACATCCAAAGTACCATTTTTTGCTGAAAATGCTCTCTAGATTGCAATTAAAGTACTCTAAGAACAAACTCCAAAAATATTTGGGCGATCGTTTGGGCGGCGCCGCCCGCAGTCGCCCCCAGTTTTTTCCCACTGGGAATGTACATATACAATTTGAGATAGATAGGGATTAATGCAAGTACATGGGATTAATTTACATATGCTAGTACATATAGAAATATGCTATGTATATGTATATCACGTTTAGGATAGCGTTTTCATATACTACTTACTTCATTTTGAGATAGTAGTATAGTTTGCGTTTTTTGCGTCAAAACATCTGAAAACCCAGCAGTTTCTGCGCATTACGTAGTCGCGCGGTATTTATATACCCACAGAATCAGTGCAGTAAAACAACTGGTAGACCTCTTGTCACACATATACGGTAACCAGTGAAGCATGAGTTTCCAGTGAATTAATTTCGCACGTTAGTATGATCTCAGAAGTCATTAGTAATTAATACTAATTAGCGTAATATAAACGATGAATTCTAGGAGCCCTACCACACTTAGAACTAGGCCCCTAGTTTTCTTTTCAATTTCAGATGGGTGGGCAGCAGAGAAAGCAAAGCACGACAGTCGGGTGAACGATAGTTACCAAATTCTTGTGTATTTACATGCAGTTTATTTTGCCGTGCAAGAAATGATGCATTGCTTAATTTTTTGAGTTTATTAAAAACTTCAGTGTACGCAGGCCTAGCGGCTTAAATCGATCAATCAATTCGTCTGCAAAGTAACTTACAAGCTTACAGGTGATCGATGTAGCTTTATTTCGTTATCGGGATCATGATTTTTAGACTAGATGTGATGTGGATAACTGCATTACATGTATATCGCGATTGCACTTGCATGCCACTCGGTCACACCCGCTGCATAACTGCAGAGCATACCTACAGCACAGTCCTGTGATATATTACCATTCAATCTCTATGGATACTGGATAATAATGAATCACAGAGGTCCCAATTATCATAGTAAATGCACTATCGATAAGACAATTATATGTTCTTTAACCTCCAGCTCGATTTATAAGAAAATCGAATGTAGCGTCCTACTACTCATGTACTCCATCAAGAACTCCGCGACCCATTCCGCGGCGGCGGCTTCAGCATGCTGGCAATCGACAAAACGCCGAGTACACGCCTGTCCCCGTCAGTGGGGTGCCTGCAGTGTCAGCGGCAGTACGACTGGTCTCCAGCTGGAGTCGCCGACAGCGCAACAGTTGTCCATGGATAGCTGTTACACACAAACATTGCTAGTCAACCAGAAGCTGCCGGTATGTAGATGCTGTAACTACAAGTTTTCTCTGTCTGTCAACTGACCCGCGACATCTTACAGAAAAACAACTATTTGCTTCGCAGTTGACATGTAGGACTAGCTAAAGACCTAACAAAAAGGAAGATAAGTTGAAAGGGTCGCGCGAATTAGCACTAGAGAGCCAGCAGAGAAAGAGCAGAGTGCTTGAATTCATGCCGATCGGCCCTCTGCATCGGCATCGCCTGTCGTGACTTAACACTTTGCTTTCGAGCTTTCGAGTGAGTGAGTGAGTGAAAGTCTTGACAACGCGGAATTCAAGGAGGGAGCGGCGCAACAGCCTTTAGGAGAGAAAATTCGTGTGAGGGAGTAGAGATGGAAATGGAAAGGGGGAGGCTGAAGACGCTGTTTGGAGCCCCGGGAAGAAAATTAAATTTCGTCTCCGGTCCGCTTTTATTAGATTCTGACCGGCTCGGTTCGGCTGCATCGCCTCGCCTCTCAGGGCTTCGGTCGTAGGTCATTTGCGCCCTCCATTTTCTAGTGTTTTATTTTTAGTGTATTCAGCAGCGCTTCCGGCTACTCTGCCATCTTCATCAGTCTCTGTCGATACCAGTGCTTTGCTGTCTGTCTGTCTGTCTGCTTGTTTGTCTATCTGCCTGTCTGTCCGTCTGTCTGTCTGTCTGTCTGCCTGTTTGTCTGTCTGTCTGTCTGTAGTGTCTGTCTGTTTGTCAGAGTGTCTGTCTGTCTGTCTGTCTGTCTGTCTGTCCGTCTGTCTGTCTGTCTGTGTGTCTGTCTGTCTGTCTGTCTGTCTGTCTGTGTGTCTGTCTGTCTGTCTGTCTGTCTGTCTGTCTATCTGTCTGTCTGTCTGTCTGTCTGTCTGTCTGTCTATCTGTGTCTGTGTCTATCTTAGTGTCTCTCTGTCCATGTCTGTCTGTCTTCTTCTTATCCCAGATCTGCTAGAATTCTAGCCTTTGATCGATTCACTTCTAGTATTCCAAGGCGCAACCCAAAACACACTGATGTTACATCAGCACGGGCTGTTCAACATCTATTCAAAACCCTTTTGACAATTATCGAACCAATTTCCTTTTCACCAAATGACCTCTCAGCACTCGGCTCCTCTCTTTCTGGCCTTGTCCCCACAGGCCGGCAGTCTATCATACTCGCTACTGCAAATCGAGTTTCCATCACTCTACAGCCAGCCTGGCCCAGCCAGCCAGAATACTAAAGAAAGCAATTCAGCCGACGTTGCTTGCTTTTTTGCTGCTGTTGCCGTTGTCTGTGTTCAGTTTGTAACCCGGCGTGACGCAATCAAACCCTGCAATTTTCAGGCTTAATTGCGCGCTGTCGCTGCAGTTACGCTTTTTGCTATGCGTACTTCGGGTGCCGTCCATCTACCTTCATCTCAGCAGCAAAATGTAAAGGGTAATTGAAAGCTTGCATGCGAGCCAGCTGAGTGTGTTTTTGTGACCTCTATACGAGTTATAGGGCTGGAACTGGCCTGCGCAATGGACTGACTAACTTTTTTGGGTAGGTAGCTTCCCCTGTGACACGAATAGCTGCTGCTAAAGGCGTGAAGTCAGCACTGCTAAGCACTAGTGCGCGTTCATGTTGGCGCATATGAGAGCACCACCTGCCATGCTGAACGTTAATTTATGCGCGCATATCTGCACGAACCGCTTTTTCGATTAGTTCTACCTAGATTTCAAATACTCTCGTATATGCTAGTACTTGCAGGTCTGCTTCTCGCCAGACCAAGGTCAAACCCAATGTGCTAACAAGCTGTAGCACTGACAGTCAGTCATCTCTCTTCTCCCTCTCTCTCTCGCTCTCGCTCTCTTCTCTCTCGCTCTCTTCCTCTCTCTTCTCCCTCTCTCTCGCTCTCGCTCTCTTCTCCCTCTCGCTCCTTTCTCCCTCTCTCTCTTCTCTCTCTTCTCTCTCTTCTCTCTCGCTCTCCTCTCTCTCGCTCTCTTCTCCCTCTCGCTCTCTTCTCCCTCTCTCTCTCTTCTCCCTCTCTCTCTTCTCCCTCTCGCTCTCTTCTCCCTCTCTCTCTCTCTTCTCCCTCCATCTCTTCTCTCTCTCTCTTCTCTCTCTTCTCTCTCGCTCTCTTCTCTCTCTCGCTCTCTTCTCCCTCTCGCTCTCTTCTCCCTCTCGCTCTTCTCCCTCCATCTCTTCTCTCTCTCTCTCTTCTCTCTCTTCTCTCTCGCTCTCTTCTCCCTCTCGCTCTCTTCTCCATCTCTCTCTTCTCCCTCTCCCTATTCTCTCTCGCTCTCTTCTCCCTCTCGCTCTCTTCTCCCTCTCTTCTCCCTATTTCCCTCCTCTACCTTTCATTCCCATATAGCCGCCTCCTTTCCCCCATCTCTCTATCGGCATAGCAGACCCAGACAGGCCCGCAACCAAACACAGAGGGACACCGCCACCCCTGGGTCCTTAAAAATTTCAATCTAGCAATCTACTAGAGCAATCGGGTCTATAGCGAGTGCCAGCAGTTTATCTCTGCTGCAGCATCCTCCATCAGACTGAAGTGGCTCCTAGCGCTTGCCCGGCTCACAGCCATAAAATATTTATCGCCCTGACCTCAGAAGCCCGCATGTGGATGAGTGCAGCAGCTCATCCTGCATGACTCAAACCAGCTGCATATTCATCCAGCCTTGTGCTTCTGGTTGGCATTAAAATTTCAATAAACTGTGCTGCCATTTCCTCATTAAATTGACTGAATGACACTTTCACATTATTAAAGGGTATTGGCCTGAGCTCTGCTCAACCCCAGAGAGTCTCGTGGGCTTTGAAAATTTCAAATTTAAAAAATCCAACAAATAATCCGATTGACGATGTGTGGAGCTCTGCAGCCTCTGCTGGCATTTCATTTTTTGAGGAACTGCAGGGCTCATCTGGCCTGTGCGCCCTCCGTGACTTATTCTTGACTTCCCTTCTGTCTTTCCGTTCACTCTTCTCTGTGTCGTGTCCTGTCCTGTCCTGTCCTGTCCTATATTTCTCTTTGTCATGTCCTGTCCTGTCATATCCTGTCCTGTTCTATATTTCTCTTTGTCATGTCCTGTCCTGTCCTGTCCTGTCCTGTCCTGTCCTTTCCTGTCTTGTATTTCTCTCTGTCCTGTCCTGTCCTTTCCTGTCTTGTATTTCTCTCTGTCCTGTCCTGTCCTGTCCTGTCCTGTCCTGTCCTGTCCTGTCCTGTCCTGTCCTTTCCTGTCTTGTATTTCTCTCTGTCCTGTCCTGTCCTGTCCTGTCCTGTCCTGTCCTGTCCTGTCCTGTCCTGTCCTTTCCTGTCTTGTATTTCTCTCTGTCCTGTCCTGTCCTGTCCTGTCCTGTCCTGTCCTGTCCTGTCCTGTCTTGTATTTCTCTCTGTCCTGTCCTGTCCTGTCCTGTCTTGTATTTCTCTCTGTCCTGTCCTGTCCTGTCCTGTCCTGTCCTGTCCTGTCTTGTATTTCTCTCTGTCCTGTCCTGTCCTGTCCTGTCCTGTCCTGTCCTGTCCTGTCATATCCTGTCCTGTCCTGTCCTGTCCTGTCCTGTCATATCCTGTCCTGTCCTGTCCTGTCCTGTCCTGTCCTGTCCTGTCCTGTCCTGTCATATCCTGTCCTGTCCTGTCCTGTCCTGTCCTGTCCTGTCCTGTCATATCCTGTCCTGTCCTGTCCTGTCCTGTCCTGTCCTGTCCTGTCCTGTCATATCCTGTCCTGTCATATCCTGTCCTGTCCTGTCCTGTCCTGTCATATCCTGTCCTGTCCTGTCCTGTCCTGTCCTGTCCTGTCCTGTCCTGTCATATCCTGTCCTGTCCTGTCCTGTCCTGTCCTGTCCTGTCCTGTCATATCCTGTCCTGTCCTGTCATATCCTGTCCTGTCCTGTCCTGTCCTGTCCTGTCCTGTCCTGTCCTGTCCTGTCATATCCTGTCCTGTCCTGTCCTGTCCTGTCCTGTCCTGTCCTGTCCTGTCCTGTCCTGTCCTGTCCTGTCATATCCTGTCCTGTCCTGTCCTGTCCTGTCCTGTCCTGTCCTGTCCTGTCCTGTCATATCCTGTCCTGTCCTGTCCTGTCCTGTCCTGTCCTGTCCTGTCCTGTCCTGTCCTGTCCTGTCATATCCTGTCCTCTCCTCTCCTCGTCCAACCATCCCCGTCTTCTACAACTCAGACAAGATATAAGCGGACAGACTAAGAAAGCTACGAGGACTGAAGCAGTGCAGCTGCTACTCCAATTGAGCGCCGATAACTGCATGCTCTGCACTCCTGGCAACCACTGATGGCCGGCCCACTTGGCCCAGACTAAACTGGCACTCCATGTCCAACTGCTATTACCAGTGCACTTGGCAACCAAGCCGAGCTGTCAAGAGGAGGTGAAACTTGATAGCTAGCTAAGGGACAGGCGGACTGTCTGGGGATGAGAGGAGGCTGGGCCTGGCTTCACATCTTATCTGACTAGCTATCTGCCCAACAACCATTGGTTTTCTGTTGACGGCGTACTGGGTGGAACCTGCGTTCAATGGTGAAGTTTTAAAAAAAATTTCATATTTCCAATCAGGACACAGTCACCCCATTTATATATCCCAATCTCTCCCTTGATTTATCTCAATCTCACTCTTCATCCAAACCCTATCTCACCCTTCATCCAAACCCTATCTCACCCTTCATCTAAACCCTATCTCACCTCTCTTTTAACCCAATCTCACCCTTCATCTTTCCTAATCTCACCCTTTATCTTTCCCAATCTCATCTCCCATCTATCCCAATCTCACCCTTCATCTTTCCCATTCTCATCTCTTATCTATCCCAATCTCGCTCTCAAGCTATTCCAGACTCACACTTTGTCTAACTCAATCTCACCCTTCATCTATTCTAGTCTCACCCTCTGCTAAATCTCTAATTTCACCATTCAAAAATCCCTCCCCTCGAAGATGCTTCTCCCAGCTGCAAGCTACAGGACAACCTCAACCTCAGTTTTTCCCTAATTTGCATTTATTACCCAGCAGACCCTCCTGGGGAGCAGACGCGGGACCAGAACAGCAATTGGGAGCCGAGACGCATGAGGGGATTTTAATCCTCATGGGAGCTGCCATGCAGCCGGCAGCAACAGCAGTATCTTGATCTTCACCCCCTTTGCCTTTCCTCCCAAACTACCGGCTAACCGCCGCCATCATATAGCCGTGGCCGTTGGTTGCTGAGACAGCGAGCGGCCCACAGCCACAAGAAAACTCGATTAGCAAAATTCTGGGCAGCTCTTAACTGCCTGTGTGGCCTTGAATGGCGAGGAAGGGGAGACGGTTAAAAAGAACGTCGAGTACATTTCTTATCGCTTAATTCTGATGATGAACTGGGGGAGGCTGTGTGGCTTTTCATAATTTTATGGAGGCCTGCAGCTGCATCTGAAAGCTCGCCCCAGCTTTTTCTAAGAATTCCCAGGGCGTAAATGCTGGCTGCTTAGCTGCGATTCCTTGGCGTGGCTTTTGTACTTTTCTGGTAGTGGCGGCTCTGAATGTCAGTATATGAGATCTACTTGTATATATTCTGGTTTTTCCCGGTTAACATTGCGCCCCGATGCTCACCAGTTGGCGCCCCCGATGCTCACCAGTTGGCGCCCGCGATGCTCACCAGTTGGCGCCCTCGATGCTCACCAGTTGGCGCCCCTAATGCTCACCAGTTGGCGCCACTAATGCTCACCAGTTGGCGCCCCCAATGCTCACCAGTTGGCGCCCCCGATGCTCACCAGTTGGCGCCCCTAATGCTCACCAGTTGGCGCCACTAATGCTCACCAGTTGGCGCCCCCAATGCTCACCAGTTGGCGCCCCCGATGCTCACCAGTTGGCGCCCCCGATGCTCACCAGTTGGCGCCCCCCATTGCTCACCAGTTGGCGCCCCCGATGCTCACCAGTTGGCGCCCTCGATGCTCACCAGTTGGCGCCCCCGATGCTCACTAGTTGGCGCCCCCGATGCTTACCTTGGCGCCTCCCCGTAATCATCTTGGCGCCTCCCCATAATCATCTTGGCGCCCCTGATGCTCACCTTTGGCGCCCCCAGTGCTCACTGCACTTCTTCAGGCATTTTAGCTGTCAAACTGTGGTTGTTGATCATAGCAGCTGTGAATTATAGCATCTCATATATATACTTCACTTTGTAAAATGTGTGATAAGTTCATGAAAATAGGATGCTACTATTCACGGATGTAGCTCGTATATTTCCAAAAATGGTTCTGCAGCTTCAATCAGTGCTATATTTCAGTCATGACGGGACTCAGATTGAATCCGATAAATGAATCGGTGACCTATTTATAACTCCAGCACGGCCGTGTCTGCCATCCTGCACTGATCTTCACCTCTTCACCTGTATTTATTTGGCTCCTTTTGACGCTGGCGTTCTGCGACATTATCCCTCATTTAGGGGGGTGAGAAGAGAAATGAGAAGGGAATGAGAAGGGGAATGGAGAAGGAGTGGGAAGGGGAGTGAGAAGTGGAATGAGAAGGGGAGTGGGAAGGAGAGTGAGAAGGGGGTGAGAAGGGGAATGAGAAGGGGAGTGGGAAGGGGAATGAGAAGGGGAGTGAGAAGGGGAGTGAGAAGGGGATTGAGAAGTGGAGTGGGAAGGGGAGTGAGAAGGGGAGTGGGAAGGGGAGTGGGAAGGGGAGTGAGAAGGGGAGTGAGAAGGGGATTGAGAAGTGGAGTGGGAAGGGGAGTGAGAAGGGGAGTGAGAAGGGGATTGAGAAGTGGAGTGGGAAGGGGAGTGAGAAGGGGAGTGAGAAGGAGAGTGAGAATGAAATGGAAGGGGAGTAAGATGGAGAATGAGAAAGGGAGTGAGAGGGGAGTGAAAGATGGATTGAGTGGGGGGAAAAAGAAGGGGAATGAGATGGGGTGGTAAATTAACGGGGTAGAGGAACGCGGGTACCAGGAGTCAAGAGACAGGGCTACAAGACAAAGCCTTTTAAAGTCTAAACCAGCGGAGTGAAGGAACGCCATAAAGGAAAGATTTCTAGCGGAAATCTGTGTCCAAATAAAGTCAACAATCAATGCTTACAGAGCCACCCCAATGCAGCTCAAGCATCACAGGCGTTCACTGGTTGTGCAAACATTTCGTATTGCAAATCTGGAGAGCGCTACATGCAAGTACAGATCGTTTGCAGCACAGGCCATTTCATAAGCAGAGCGCCTGGAACTGATCCGTCCGCCAGTGTGATGGATGGCAACAATGCCGTGGGAAATTATTAATAACAATGTATGAGAAACATGGACTCCAATTCAAATTAGCAGCACAGTGTTTTGCTCAGACTTATCTGCATCAAATCACTGGTACTGTTGACGCATTGGGGATGTGCTGTAGTCTGCTTCCCTTCAAGCAGAAGCCGCCACCTGCTCTTCATCAGATTGTGGTTGACTGGGTGCACAACTTGGCATTGGTTTTTGCACTGCGCTTTTGGGGCGTTCTGAATCGGAAAAGCTTGAAATCAGGAATTGTAGATGCTTTCAGCAGGTTTACCAGATGATCCTGGAACAATTTGAAGGTTGAAAGAACAAGATAGAGGATCCTGAAGGTTTCGATAAGAAGCTAGAGGGTCCTGAAGGCCTTGGTAAGAAGCTAGAGGGTCCTGAAGATTTCGATAGAAGCTAGAGGGTCCCGAGGATTTTGATAAGAAGCTAGAGGATGCTGAAGGCTTTGGTAAGAAGCAAGAGTATGCTGAAGGCTTTGGTAAGAAGCTAAAGGATGCTGAAGGCTTTGAGAAGAAGCTAAAGGATGCTGAAGGCTTTGGTAAGAAGCTAGAGGATGCTGAAGGCTTTGAGAAGAAGCTAAAGGATGCTGAAGGCTTTGGTAAGAAGCTAAAGGATGCTGAAGGCTTTGGTAAGAAGCTAGAGGGTCCTGAAGGCTTTGGTAAGAAGCTAGAGGATGCTGAAGGCTTTGGTAAGAAGTTAAAGGATGCTGAATGCTTTGAGAAGAAGCTAAAGGATGCTGAAGGCTTTGGTAAGAAGCTAAAGGATGCTGAAGGCTTTGAGAAGAAGCTAAAGGATGCTGAAGGCTTTGAGAAGAAGCTAAAGGATGCTGAAGGCTTTGAGAAGAAGCTAAAGGATGCTGAAGGCTTTGAGAAGAAGCTAGAGGGTCCTGAAGGCTTTGGTAAGAAGCTAGAGGATGCTGAAGGCTTTGGTAAGAAGCAAGAGGATGCTGAAGGCTTTGGTAAGAAGCTAAAGGATGCTGAAGGCTTTGGTCAGGAGCTAGAGAATCCTGAAGGTTTTTATCTGAAGCTAGAGAATCCTGAAGGTTTTGATCAGAAGCTAGAGGGTCCCAAATGTTTTAGTAGCTCTTAAGAAGCTAGAGAATCCTGAAGATTTTGGTCAGAAGCTAGAGGGTCCCAAATGTTTTAGTAGCTGTTAAGAAGCTAGAGAATCCTGAAGATTTTGGTCAGAAGCTAGAGGGTCCCAAATGTTTTAGTAGCTCTTAAGAAGCTAGAGAATCCTGAATATTTTGGTCAGAAGCTAGAGGGTCCCAAATGTTTTAGTAACTCTTAAGAAGCTAGAGAATCCTGAATATTCCAAAAGTCAAACTGATAAATATTAACACGCTACCAGAAACATCACAAATGCTAATTTAGGTCTCAGTCCATCAAAAACCGATCCAACTGCTTATCTAGCGTTAGGTGGTCTTCAAATTAAAATTGCATGCATTGAACAACACACAAGCTCAAAAACCTCGAGCAGCATGAGAGTTAACAGGGCCAACGTCCCAGTGCAGCGTTCATTTTTTGATGGATGATTTTTTCCCGCTGAAAATCTGCTCTGAAAATTTCCTGGTAAATCACGAAAGAACTGGCAGGCCGGAGGGGGTGCTGGGAGGGAGAGATGCGGAGAGGAGAATAGGGAGAGCAGAGTCCACTCAGACAGCACGGGAGAGGCTGCAGTGAAGACAGCGACCGCTGGGTAAAACATGTGAATCAGGCTGATAGCCAAATCTCTTTGAAACTGACTGTCAAGACTTCATTTCCTGCGACTGTCTGCTTCCAGGGGCTGCATGATCGGAATGAATGGCGACTGGCAAAGGACAGAGTGAAACGAGATAGATAGATAGATAGACAGACAGACAGACAGACAGACAGACAGACAGACAGACAGACAGACAGACAGACAGACAGACAGACAGACAGACAGACAGACAGACAGACAGAAAGACAGACAGACAGGCAGGCAAAGAGACAGACAGATAGATAGATAGATAGATAGATAGATAGATAGATAGATAGATAGATAGATAAACAGATAGACAGATAGACAGACAGACAGACAGACAGACAGATAGATAGACAGATAGACAGATAGATAGATAGATAGATAGATAGACAGACAGACAGACAGATAGATAGATAGATAGATAGACAGACAGACAGACAGACAGACAGACAGACAGACAGACAGACAGACAGACAGACAGATAGATAGACAGATAGACAGATAGATAGATAGATAGATAGATAGATAGATAGATAGATAGATAGATAGATAGATAGATAGACAGATAGATAGATAGATAGATAGACAGATAGATAGATAGATAGATAGATAGATAGATAGATAGATAAACAGATAGACAGATAGATAGACAGACAGACAGACAGATAGATAGATAGATAGATAGACAGACAGACAGACAGACAGACAGACAGACAGACAGATAGACAGATAGATAGATAGATAGATAGATAGATAGATAGATAGATAGATAGATAGATAGACAGATAGATATAGTTAGGCAGGCATAGGAAATTTGAGCAGGCCGCGGATGTGGCAGAGCCGTGAGCCCCGCACATTCCTCACTGCCCGGGCTGGGGGCAGAGCTGCAGTGCGCAGCCGGGCAGGGCAGGCTGAGGCTGCACCGCCCGGTTCCGGCGCCATGCGCCCCCCCCCCCTGCCCTGCCTGATTGGCAAGCGGCCGTCCAATGGCCGAGGCAGCAGGCAGGAGAGGCTGAAATTCCTGCCTTCAGTGCGCTGTCGCCTCAGCGCCCTTCGCCTTCTCCTTCCCCCCCCCAGCCCGGCGGCAGGGCATTAAAGTGTGAGCAAGCCGAGGTGCGCTGCCCCCTCAGTAGGAAACACTGCGACAGCTTTTCGATTTCCTTCCACCCAGCCCCACCCCCGAGAGTAAGCCGAGAGCTCACGGAACTCTTTGAGCTCGGGTACCGGCAGGCAGCTTGGCCTCCTCAACCTGAGAGCCGCTCCAACCCCCATGCTTGGGGCTCCCTGCCGGCCTTCAAAACTGTTGAGATGACCGCGGCGTCGCCATGAGCATCTTCTCAAGGAAGTCGCGCGCTGCGGAGCCTCCGCCTCAGCCGCACGGCCGGGCGGTCACGCAGCCGCTGGCCATCCGGGTCGGCCCGGCCAGCCGCCCGCAGTCCGGCCACATCGGCGGCTACTCGGCCACCATCGCGGCTGCCGCATCCTGGCGGCCCGGCTGCGACGCCGGCGGCTCCGTGGCGCTGCGCAGGCGGCCGCAGCTGGTGACCCCCTGCCCCGCGCATGGCAGCTACGGCCTCAGCCCCAGGAAGCCGCCGCCACCACCGGCTGGCGTGGCGCCGCGGGCCGACTTCTACGGCAGCTACTTTTACCCCGGCCAGGACGACCGGCGGAGCAGCGCCGGCTCCCAGCGGTTCGCCACGGTGGCCAACCGGCTGTCCTTCGCTTTCGAGGTCGGCTCGCTGCCGCAGCTAGTCACCAACCTGCCGGCGGACGCCGCCCAGCCGCCCGACCATCCGATCCCGACGCCGCCGCCGACGCCGCCGGTCCGGCCGGCTGCCGATCATCAGTCGCGGGCGTCGCAGCTGTCCGAGACTCCGATTAAGAACAGCTGGAGCCGGGAGCAGCAGGAGCAACAGCAGCAGCAGCAGCAGCAGCAGAGCGTCCCCGGAGCCATCGGCAGCCTGACCTCAATCGTGCAGTTCATGCGCCGCACCAACAGCACCTGCAGCGCGGACTCGCAGTTCAAGGTCACCCTGCGCAAGAGCCGCAGCCGGAGCCGGCGGTCACGTGACCTGCCCAGGCTGCGCTTCCTGCCGGCGCTGTCGCGGTCGCCGAGCTCCTCCGGGCGCGGCTACGAGGTGATCGACAGCCACCCGACCGTGCTGTACCGGCCGCGCTACTTCGCCCAGCGCCGCTCCCTTGTCGAAGGGCTGGAGAAGCTGCACCTGTTCGGCGAGCTGGACCCCGAGGACGGTCTGGATCTCCTGGACGATCCCAGCGAACGGCGTGGCAGCCGGCGGCGTCGGCAACGTCGGGACTCGTGTCCGAGCAAACTGTTGGGCGGCGACGGCGCCGACGACTTCGGCCGGAGCGCCTCCGACCACGGCAACGCCAGCCAGCCGCGGCGCATCGGCGAGGTGCGCCAGGAGGCCAGCCTGCGGCGCCGCTGCCGCACCTTCTCGCGGCCGCGGGACGGCCCGCTGCCGAAGAGCCCCCTGCCGGTGCCGCGCCGGGACCGCAGCCAGCACGCCTTCTACTTCTTCCACGTGCGCACGTGGAACCTGGCGCAGACCGAGTCGTTTCTGTTCGACACCATCGTGACGCTGCTGGCCAGGCGGCACTCCTGCACCCTGCGGCTGCTGCCACAGGAGGAGGCGCAGGACCTGCCGGACGGACTGCGCCGCGTGGAGGTGGCCGGCCCGAGCCTGAAGGACATCAAGCGGTTTCTGTACTACCTGACCACCAGCGAGGAGACGGTGAGCCTGCAGCGCCAGATACAGGAGCGGTACACCCTGAGCCGCGGCCTGACCGGCCACCTGGGAGGCGTCGACGTCAACGGAGGAGGAACAGGAGGACCTTCGCCGGCCTTCAGCGCGCGGCTGTGGCGAGCGAATTCGGTGTCGGCGACAACCGAAGCGGCTACGGATGTCCGGCTGAGGCAGGCGGCGGGGTCTGCGGGCGGATCGCGGAGTCGGGTGAACGGCTGCGACTGACCAATCGGTGAGTCTCCCGCGGCCCGCTAAGGCCCCTTCGGCTAGAAAACTGACTGAGAGTCATTCTTCTCACAGAGCTGTCAGGGTGTACAGCTCGGCCTTGGGGAGACTCAGACCGCACGGACGTGAACTGCACCACAAGCAACTGCAGGCCAATTTTGAGCACGAGCTACAGATGAATTGCTGATTGCATGTTAATTACTGCTGAGCTTCTCTGCTTCAAGTTTAGCTTTCAAATTGATCATTTTATGGACTAGGTAGGGTCAGTTTTAAGGGCTTCATCAAGTCTCAAGCTTTACTTATTAAAGCAAGAGATTGGCTCAGCTTTGACCTGTTGACAGGGGATTTGAGCTGTACGAATTAGCTGGAGTGAGCACAGCAGTGGGGCCGGATTACCAAGCTGAGCAGGGAGATGCTGCCCCCGCATGCGCTGAGGGGAAGATGAGGCAAGAGGAGCAGCAGCTCACCGAAATCTCCCCCTGCCACGCGTGAGCTCCCCAGCCTCTCCCGGCCATCTCCATCGTTGCGTGTCCGGCAGTCTCAATCAGATGTACATGGATTGTCACATGCTCTCTCAGTGTGTACGCTCCGGCTGCCTGCACTTTTGCAGTCTGCGTCTACCCCCCCCCCCTTGTATTCTCCTTCTCGTCTCCAGTGCGTCTCGCGCCGCTGTAACCCAATCGCTAATCCGCTGGGCTCTTACCGACGACCCGGGCCTCTTCTTTGATGCTTTTCCCCGAGGAAAATTGCTTACCGCGCTGTGCTCCCCCTCTTGACCGGGGGATCTGCACTGAAGCTTTGCTTATAATATCGCCGCCAATGTTTCTACACAAGAAGAAGTATTTTTTCCATCTTCAACTCCGATTCACAGATCTGTCAATGCAGCCCCAGTGTTTGTTTGCAATTCCGTTTCGTTGTAAATCATAAATTTCATTTTTTCACAAAATTCATATAAAATTCATTTTCTTAAAAAAGCAACTGTCGCATACGAGTACTATGTTGAACGCTTCCCTGTGTACTTTGTTAAACATCAAATCTTTTTCGTGTAAGTCTTCTGGCATAGCTACTGACTATTTAGTAAACTTGTTTACGTGTTTCATCGTGCAATGTACTTATTTGTGTGCAATGTACACTTCACCGTAAGCTGCGATAAGCCTGTGATTCCTGTAAATCTGTTCGGATAGAAGCTAGCTTCAATCCATATAATAAAAATGGATTTTTCCCGGCAATAAACTGCAGAGAACCAAATGCGGTCCGTATTTGGAAATGTACTTTTCGTCAAATTGATTTCTTATTCGCCTTCGGTTGGTTCGTCTAGGAAAAAAAATTGTTCGCACTTTTCCCCACTTTTGCTTGACGCACGTGATAAAAAAATTGGACTGCCGCAGTGCCTGCAGGCAATCAATATTTCTGTGCAGCCATCAGCAAATTCCGCTAATTGCATGCCATTCAGCCCATTTACAAGGCGGCTGAGGCCCCAAACCTGTGATATCACAGCCAGACTGAATTGAACTGGGAAAGAAGTCGCTACAATGGGAGCTGTTCCTGGAAAACTCCACCAATCAACCCAACACTGCTAATACTTGCCCCCCCCCCCGCCGATTCTGCGGATTGAGGTAACCCTTCCCGCACACGCAACGCTCAGACGTACCTGCACACGAAACCGTGTATTTGATTTCTCGCATGCAGTGGATTTTGTTCAGTGCATTTTCGACTTGAAGGTTATTTTATTGAAAGATTGACGACGCAGCCTGCAGCAGCACTTTCCGGGGACAGTCGCTAATGACTCACCCACTCCTCCGTTGAGCAAGCAGGAAGGGCCACAAAGCGCCTTCTCCGAGTCCGCATCCGTTGATGATGCAATCCTTTAGTCCCCCTGCTGCAGCAGCTGCTGCTGAGCCGGGCAAAATCCGAGGTACGGAGAGGCGCGGGGCGAGTTGAGTGCCACTCAAAACGAAGATGGCGCCACTTACGCAGGCTCCGCCCCCAGACTCCAGATTCAGGTCTTGAACATCTTAAGCCTGGGAGGATGCAGGATAAAGCCCTTTGCAGATCCCATTCTCCCAGTGCAGGCCTACGCTTTTTATTGAGCTCTCGATGACGAGTCTCGCTCTCTGGGATTCTGTTTTCCCCACAATGAAACCTGCTGCTGCTGCTGCTGCTGCATACCAACCCCACATCTTGCTTGTGCCTCTCTTCTATCTTTCCTGTCTCCCCTCTCTTCTCTCCCTCTCCTGTCTCCCCTCTCTTCTCTCCCTCTCCTGTCTCCCCTCTCTTCTCTCCCTCTCCTGTCTCCCCTCTCTTCTCTCCCTCTCCTGTCTCCCTTCTCTTCTCTCCCTCTCCTGTCTCCCTTCTCTTCTCTCCCTCTCCTGTCTCCCCTCTCTTCTCTCCCTCTCCTGTCTCCCCTCTCTTCTCTCCCTCTCTTGTCTCCCCTCTCTTCTCTCCCTCTCATCTCTCCCTCTCTTCTCCATCTCCTGTCTCCTCTCTTCTATCTTTCCTGTCTCCCCTCTCTTCTCACAAATCTCTCTCTTCTCCTCTCTTCTCACATCTCTCCTGTCTCCCCTCTCTTCTCCATCTCTCCCGCATCCCAGATCTCTTCTAATCTCCACTTTCTCAGCGCCTCTCCCAGTTCCGCCCTGAGCCTCCGCATCCCAGACACTCCGGCCTGGCTAGCACAAAAACACGCAAATCCATAGCCAGCCAGATCCGCTTTGCTTTATCACCAGTGTGCCGAAAACTCCCAAGCGTCTTTCGGGCTATGATTTATGATCCCCTGTTGCTTTTAATACACTATAATAATGTGAGAGGTCAGTCAGGGTCAATCCATGCCCCACCTTGCGGCACCGCACGGGCAAGTGTTGATTAGCCTGGCGGGCTTGCCTTAGTAATTAATGAAGATGCAACTCTTCAGGTGTACAATAAGCCGATAGCACTTTCTCTCCTGCAGTTTCACCGCCTAATATCCCTTCATCCCAAGCAACAGCCTGGCAACCAATATGATTCATCGGTGATGACTTGTACCGGGCTGAAGCTGGGAAGCTACTCGTATAAAAAGGTAAAAAGGCAATTGTGGAAAATACAGAAATTTAGGGTTGTACCGATGGACACCGATTGATTGAGTCCTGTCCCAGTACCGATTGATTGAGTCCTGTCCCAGTACCGATTGATTGAGGCCTGTCCCAGTACCAATTGTTTGAGGCCTGTCCCAGTACCGATTGATTGAGGCCTGTCCCAGTACCAATTGTTTAAGGCCTGTCCCAGTACCGATTGATTGAGGCCTGTCCCAGTACCAATTGTTTGAGGCCTGTCCCAGTACCGATTGATTGAGGCCTGTCCCAGTACCAATTGTTTGAGGCCTGTCCCAGTACCGATTGATTGAGGCCTGTCCCAGTACCAATTGTTTGAGGCCTGTCCCAGTACCGATTGATTGAGGCCTGTCCCAGTACCGACTGATTGAGGCCTGTCCCAGTACCGACTGATTGAGGCCTGTCCCAGTACCGACTGATTGAGGCCTGTCCCAGTACCGACTGATTGAGGCCTGTCCCAGTACCGATTGATCGAGGCCTGTCCCAGTATCGATTGATTGAGGCCTGTCCCAGTACCGACTGATTGAGGCCTGTCCCAGTACCGACTGATTGAGGCCTGTCCCAGTACCGACTGATTGAGGCCTGTCCCAGTACCGATTGATCGAGGCCTTCCCAAACACATGTCGAGTGCGATTGTTACCTGCATTCACAGACAAACCTTCTCAAATCCAAGCCTCCACTAACACGCATTTGCTCATTGCTCATACTCATTAGCTCATTGCTCATACGCATTAGCTCATTGCTCATACTCATTAGCTCATTGCTCATAGTCCAACACTCGTACGTGCAGCTCTCCTCAGTTGACCAACTCAACCAAGCCTCAAGCAGTCATGACACTCCGGTTTTGGCACACCCGACCATGTTCAAATCTCTGGCGGCAGCAGCGCTAGGAGATTATCCCCAATCCCCTCGCCTGTCATCGCCCGTCAGCGAAATCCCCCCGCCAGGGCCTCCGCCCCTGTGGCTGTGGCAGGGGTCCAGCGATGACCGGCACCCCATCTACACCAGCAGCAGCCGCAGAAGCAGCAGATTTTGCAGCCCTTTTTATCTTTGCCGGCAAATCTCTTGGCATTATGGCTCTGGCTAAGCCTCTCCTCTCTTCTCCTAGAAGCGGCCCCCATTGAACTGATTACGTAACAATGCAAGTCGCTGCTGGGGGCTGTCTGTCACTGCCCGTCTGTCTGTCTGTCTTGCGGTTTAAAAAGCCCAAATCCCAAAAACACGCGCAACAAGTTCCAAAATATGTCTGAAAGCGCCTCTCATTATTGTAGCTGCGAGATGGCTGTGGTTCACTGGCTTGCTGTCAGTAACTGAGGTGGGCAACCGGCGCCCCCCGCCCCATGCTGACCCCTTGGCTTGCGGTAAAACTAGAATAATGGTTTGGATTCACTGGCAATATTGAGATCAGAGATCGGAGATCAGAGATCGGAGATCAGAGATCGGAGATCAGAGATCGGAGATCAGAGATCGGAGATCAGAGATCGGAGATCAGAGATCGGAGATCAGAGATCGGAGATCAGAGATCGGAGATCAGAGATCGGAGATCAGAGATCGGAGATCAGAGATCAGAGATCAGAGATCAGAGATCGGAGATCAGAGATCGGAGATCGGAGATCAGAGATCGGAGATCAGAGATCGGAGATCAGAGATCGGAGATCAGAGATCGGAGATCAGAGATCGGAGATCAGAGATCGGAGATCAGAGATCGGAGATCAGAGATCGGAGATCGGAGATCAGAGATCGGAGATCAGAGATCGGAGATCAGAGATCGGAGATCAGAGATCGGAGATCAGAGATCGGAGATCAGAGATCGGAGATCAGAGATCGGAGATCGGAGATCAGAGATCGGAGATCAGAGATCGGAGATCAGAGATCGGAGATCAGAGATCGGAGATCAGAGATCGGAGATCAGAGATCGGAGATCAGAGATCGGAGATCAGAGATCGGAGATCAGAGATCGGAGATCAGAGATCGGAGATCAGAGATCGGAGATCAGAGATCGGAGATCAGAGATCGGAGATCAGAGATCGGAGATCAGAGATCGGAGATCAGAGATCGGAGATCAGAGATCGGAGATCAGAGATCGGAGATCAGAGATCGGAGATCAGAGTCCAGCAGGTTGCAATTCCAATTGATCACATGAAGCTGCTCAACGCCTCATCAGTGTACCCAGCTTCCCGAACAGCGTCATCATTAGCAGCCGCAGCTCCCGTGCACCGTGGCCACTGAGGTCAGCGGCAATCGTGGATTACGCAATCGCGTCCTGCCCCGTCTCAATTTCTTTTTTTTCTTGCCACTGCCGTCGCGGCGCAGCTCAAAGCGATGGCGTGACCGGCGGCAATTACGGCGGGCTCGGGCCGGGCATCGATTGCGAGGCTGGTCGCTCCCTGGCTGCTCAGTATCGCTGCAGCATCCATGATGTTGGGTGGACTGCGGGTGATTTTGTAGCCTTGTGTCCATTCACAGATCAGCGTTTGATTTCGGTTTTTTTATTCCGCCTCAGAGATGGACACAGAGGGCGATAGACTGCGGAAGACAGCTGGGAGAATGGGAGAGCTAGGTGAGGCAGCGCTGGATTCTACCGCTGTACTTATGACTAAGTGACTAGCTGATTGACTATTGAAATATTGACTGTACATCCAGTGTACCCACCACCCCGATTTCGTACCCCGTGCGCCCCGCCACCCCAATGCGTTAATAGTTATATATTGAGCTTCGTTTGTGTTAGCATCGTTTATGATTAATATATCGAGACTGAGACATCGTTCATTTACAATACCAAATCATCGTGTTGCTCAGTTGAACTCTTAATTAAACGACGCGACACTAGGAAAAAAAGTGAAGAGACGGTAGGAGAGTGGAAAGAGTGGGGAGAGAGAAAAGAGTGGGGAGAGTGAAAAGAGTGGGGAGAGTGAAAAGAGTGGGGAGAGTGAAAAGAGTGGGGAGAGTGAAAAGAGTGGGGAGAGTGAAAAGAGTGGGGAGAGTGAAAAGAGTGAGGAGAGTGAAAAGAGTGGGGAGAGTGAAAAGAGTGGGGAGAGTGAAAAGAGTGAGGAGAGTGAAAAGAGTGGGGAGAGTGAAAAGAGTGGGGAGAGTGAAAAGAGTGAGGAGAGTGAAAAGAGTGAGGAGAGTGAAAAGAGTGAGGAGAGTGAAAAGAGTGGGGAGAGTGAAAAAAGTGAGGAGAGTGAAAAGAGTGGGGAGAGAGAAAAGAGTGGGGAGAGTGAAAAGAGTGGGGAGAGTGAAAAGAGTGGGGAGAGTGAAAAGAGTGGGGAGAGTGAAAAGAGTGGGGAGAGTAAAAGGTAACAGCCTGAGCGTGCGGAACTTTCTAGGAAATCGATGGACCTTCAGCGCCGCAGCCGCCACAGCCTCGGCACGCAGCTGATGGCTGGCCAAAAGGTCAGTCGAGTTCAAAGCAGTCCGGGGGGTGAACAGTTTCCCTAATAAATTTTACTGAGTGAAGTTTTTTCAGCAGAAGGCCGACACGGGGGTGACCTGGGGACACGCGGCTTGCGGCTCACAACAGCAACTTTGGATAATTTCTGCCAGCTCTGAACAAGAAAAACCATTAGGAGAAGAAAGTTCAGCCGCTGAATAAAGCTGATGGCAATCTCGCTGATCTGAAACAGATTAGAAATGCATTTATTTCTGCAGGATGAATTGGCTCGCGAGCACCGCCTGAGCAGCCAGCCCGCCTCGGGAAAAACTTTGCCAGCTTATCTGCTTCTGCCGGGAAATCTTTGCTAAAATCCACGAAAGTAAATAATTGAGTGAGCCTCTGTTCTCTGTTCTTCATCAATTCATTCAGCTGCTCAAATGTTCACTCTCGATTCAAGTCTTCATTCACTCATTTTAGATATCCTTTCACTCATTTTAGATATCCTTTCACTCATTTAAGGTCTCCATTCACTCATTTTAGATATCCATTCACTCATTTTAGATATCAATTCACTCATTTTAGATATCCATTCACTCATTTTAGATATCCATTCACTCATTTTAGATATCCATTCACTCATTTTAGATATCCATTCACTCATTTTAGATATCCATTCACTCATTTTAGATACCCATTCACTCTTTACAAATATCCGTTCAACTAATTCACAAGTTCGCTCGTTCACCTCTCGCAGAATGGCTAAAAATAGGTAGGGCCACTGGCAGTTCCCATCCATCAGCTGCAAGTCAATCGCCGACCATAAACAGTTTTCACAATTCATAGGGTAGGAAAGGAAAATGTATGCTAAATTCTTTAAATCGGTCCAGAAGCAGAAATTCGAAAGCAAGGCTTTCCCATTAGGAGCAGCAAACCGCAGCTCTTAGTTATAAAATTGTTGACTTCATTAGCTGTACTGTGTGTTCAGCCTGCCTGCACAGGTATGCAAAAGTGCAGCCCGAGTGCCGAACCCGGTCCAGTGCAGCCTCCCAGTTGCTTAAACTGGCCATTAAATATTCACGCCTGAGTTGCTATCGACTAAGGCTGGAGCTAATCGGCTCGGCTGTGTCTGAGCTACTGAGCTGGGGCGCTTGCACTGTCTGAGCTTGAAGTTCATTTGTCTGCTGAGGGCCATGCGTGCCAGGTCTCCGGTGCCTGTCTGTCTGAGTCTGTCTAGCTGAGTCTGTCTGAGTCTGTCTGAGTCTGTCTGAGTCTGTCTGAGTCTGTCTGAGTCTGTCTGAGTCTGTCTGAGTCTGTCTGAGTCTCTCTGGGTCTGTCTGAGTCTGTCTTAGTCTGTCCGAGTCTTCCGAGTCTATCTGGGTCTGTCTGAGTCTATCTGAGTCTGTCCGAGTCTGTCTGAGTCTGTCTGAGTCTATCTGAGTCTGTCTGAGTCTGTCCAAGTCTGTCTGAGTCTGTCTGAGTCTGTCCGAGTCTGTCCGAGTCTGTCTGAGTCTATCTGAGTCTGTCTGAGTCTGTCCGAGTCTGTCCGAGTCTATCTGGGTCTGTCTGAGTCTATCGGAGTCTATCTGAGTCTGTCTGAGTCTATCTGAGTCTGTCTGATTCTGTCTGAGTCTATCTGAGTCTATCTGAGTCTATCTGAGTCTGTCTGAGTCTGTCTGAGTCTGTCCGAGTCTGTCCGAGTCTGTCTGTACATGCCTGACACTTTAAAAAGTAATGGCCACTTTACACTTTACTGCTTGCATGTGCTCAATAGTCAGCGCAATGGCCAAAATTGCCTAAGGCGTTGCGCCAGGGTGGCCCGCAGCGCTCCTGAGTATTTTTTTTTCTGTCTGTCTGCCTGCCGGTCTGCCCCGCAGAGAAGTCCGCAGAGAAGCCGGCCGCACTTTCCCAGCTCTTTATCCCCATAGGAAGGCGCTGGTGAGCTGATCTCATCTCCCGGCTCACTGAACTCCCTCACTTATTCATTAAACTCTGGGTCTCCTCAGACCCGGCCTGGGCCCAGAGCTGTGCGAGATGAAGAAGTGCCCGGACCCAGCCTCCCGCTGCTTCATTGAGTCTGCTAATGAGTCGGAGATGAGCGGAGACGGATGCGGAAGCTCCGCGGTTAATTAGAAAATTCCCCCGTTTGTAAATAAAAGTTTCTTTTTGGGAAATTCGCTTTGCTCAGTTGGTAGGGGCGAACGCTTGGGAGTCAAACGGTGCCAGAAGATCGATTTGGGAAACTGCTGCATCAGCCACATTTGATTCTGCGTCAGATTCTGGCTATATTTGTGTCTTATGCTGTGTCAGATGCTATGCGATCTGTGTCAGATGCTATGCAATCTGTGTCAGATGCTATGCAATCTGTGTCAGATGCTATGCAATCTGTGTCAGATGCTATGCAATCTGTGTCAGATGCTATGCAATCTGTGTCAGATGCTATGCAATCTGTGTCAGATGCTATGCAATCTGTGTCAGATGCTATGCAATCTGTGTCAGATTCTATGCAATCTGTGTCAGATGCTATGCAATCTGTGTCAGATGCTATGCAATCTGTGTCAGATGCTATGCAATCTGTGTCAGATGCTATGCAATCTGTGTCAGATGCTACGCAACCTGTGTCAGATGCTATGCAATCTGTGTCAGATGCTATGCAATGTGTCAGATGCTACGCAACCTGTGTCACCCCGAAGTCACAGAGAGTGTAAACGCCTGACTATGAGAAAGTCGGGGCCGCTGTACACCCTATGTGAGCTATGGGTGCGCCTGAACTGGAATGACTGCTAATTTGCCCTTGATTTCAGAATTTTGTCAAGTTATGAAACTTTGGATATGCAGATGAAGCAGACATGAATTTGGTCGTGACATTGCATAGCAACACTGTAGTTTCGGATTTCATCTGAGTGCAATGGCCGGTCTGTGTAATTTGCAATAATAATATTATTAATTATTATTACAAAATCTCACCGATCTACGCAATGCTTGCAGTCAGCCTGCATGCGCTCGCATACATTTGCATGTTCGCTTTGGCAGTTTTCACTGGCCTAATAAATTCTAAAGCGTTACAAATAGACGGCTTTTACAGCTCCGCCTTGCGTTTGGGGCCAGAGAATAGCGCTATTAGACACTGGCATGGCGCCCACTTCACACCTAGATATTAGCGTCATCTAAAGCTATCTAATAGACATTGGAGCCACCTATAGTGTAGTCATCTAGAAGACATTGGCGCTATCTATAGCCATCTAGAAGACATTGGCGCTATCTATAGTAGTCATCTAGAAGACATTGACGCTATCTATAGTCATCTAGAAGACATTTACGCTATCTATAGTCATCTAGAAGACATTTACGCTATCTATAGTCATCTAGACTAGAAGACATTGGTATCTATAGTCATCTAGAAGACATTGGCGCTATCTATAGTAGTCATCTAGAAGACATTGACGCTATCTATAGTCATCTAGAAGACATTTACGCTATCTATAGTCATCTAGACTAGAAGACATTGGTATCTATAGTCATCTAGAAGACATTGGCGCTATCTATAGCCATCTAGAAGACATTGGCGCTATCTATAGTAGTCATCTAGAAGACATTGACGCTATCTATAGTCATCTAGAAGACATTTACGCTATCTATAGTCATCTAGACTAGAAGACATTGGTATCTATAGTCATCTAGAAGACATTGGCGCTATCTATAGTAGTCATCTAGAAGACATTGACGCTATCTATAGTCATCTAGAAGACATTTACGCTATCTATAGTCATCTAGACTAGAAGACATTGGTATCTATAGTCATCTAGAAGACATTGGCGCTATCTATAGCCATCTAGAAGACATTGGCGCTATCTATAGTAGTCATCTAGAAGACATTGACGCTATCTATAGTCATCTAGAAGACATTTACGCTATCTATAGTCATCTAGACTAGAAGACATTGGTATCTATAGTTATCTAGAAGACATTGGCGCTATCTATAGTAATCTAGACTAGAAGACATTGACCCTATCTATAGTTATCTAGAAGACATTGGCGCTATCTATAGTAATCTAGAAGACATTGGCGCTATCTAGTTATCAACTAAGACATTGGAGCCATCTTTATTAATTTACTAGACATGGCGCTACCTAAAGTGATCTAGAATTAGACATTGGCGCCCAGTAAACATCCAAGCACCGAGTATTCCAATACTCCATTCAACTCAAGCCAGACTAAAATTAGGTGCTGGGAAGTATTTAATTTACACTACTGCCTCTCAAGACACTCGACTAGCTGAGGCCCTGACTGTAACAAAAATTCAAAATTTCACTACAGCATTAAGCCTTCACAGTGAGCCAATATTTGTCCTGCAGCGCATGTTGGGCTGCATTTATTCGTGGGCACACTCGATCAAAAGAAGCCGCTGCAGAATAGAGACATGCGCGCTTGCCTCTTGTTGTCTGCAGATTTCTGTTCGGATAAAATATTTGCATTCATGCCTGTTGTTTATAATTCGAGTACACGCTGGGAATCCGCACAGGGGTGCTGGGCGATCCTGTGGGCTGCATGATTCAATCTGCGAGCTGAGACATCCCGAGTGAGCAGCTCGGAATCCGATCTCCTGGGACGGCAGGGGAGGGAAAAGTGCCAGAGTAATAATTATTGCCTGCGGCGACACTGAATATCTCAGAGGGAGGGGGTCTGCCGGTGCACGCCATGGAGATTCGGCTGTGGGGGCACGGAGCAGACTGGTGTAAAGATTGGATAGATAGAGATATAGACATAAAATACAAGTATGATGAATAGGCAGACAGATAGACAGAGGCAGACAGACATGTAGACAGACAGACAGACACAGGCAGACATGTTCAGACAGACATGTAGACAGACACAGGCACAGGCAGACATGTTCAGACAGACATGTAGACAGACACAGGCACAGGCAGACATGTTCAGACAGACATGTAGACAGACACAGGCACAGGCAGACATGTTCAGACAGACACAGGCAGACATGTTCAGACAGACATGTAGACAGACACAGGCACAGGCAGACATGTTCAGACAGACATGTAGACAGACAGACAGACACAGGCAGACATGTTCAGACAGACATGTAGACAGACAGACAGGCACAGGCAGACATGTTCAGACAGACATGTACAGGCAGACAGACACAGGCAGACATGTTCAGACACTTACAGACACAGGCAGACATGTTCAGACACTTACAGACACAGGCAGACATGTTCAGACACTTACAGACACAGGGCAAAGCAGTCAGCAAGCGAGTTGCAATCGGCTCTCTTAGAAACCCCAGATGCGGTCCGGCAGCCCTACAGCATCAGACAGGCAACAAAAAAGCCAGTGCAAGCAGACGGTAGCAGCAGAGCTCCCGCAAGCAGTAGCAGACGGAGTGAAGCAAATTCTTTCAACAAATTGAACTGGCGCCAAAAAATTTCCATTTACCACCAACCGAGCATCACAAAGTGCAAATACCGTAAAGCTCCCTCTTGCCCTGGCTCCGGTGGAAAATTGAATTACACTAAGAAACGGTTCAGTTCGGAATTTCCCAGCTACCATACAGTGAGCTTATCTCTACTTCTTGGGGGTTGGCCAACTTTTGCCCTTTGCTGCCGGCCAAATGAGAAAGAAATGGCGTGAGAATAGATGACTGATGAGAGAGGACAGCCGAGAGATGGGAAAGAGGATCGAGAGGAGAGGAGAAAGCGTTGTGTCGTGACTAGGAGCCCGTAAAAGGGCCGTTCGTCTAACTAACCTTTTCTTACTACTCTACTTTAAGTAGTGCAGTTAATAAATTATTCGTATATTGTATTGTGAAACGTATTTTTAATCACGTGACATTATGGCGGTTGAATTTATCGATCGTGTAACAATTTACTGCTAAATAACAAATATAAGCGCGGGTTGCCCTAAGTGGAGCTCGCACTTTTTTTCCGGCAAAAAGTCTTACCTGCCACGTACTCGTGTTTCCTGTGTTAGTCTGTTGAGACACCACAGAAAGGAGAGAGAGAGAGAGAGGATCGAGAGGGGAGAGCCGAGAGATAGGAGAGGAGAGGAAAGGAGGGAGAATAGAGGGGTGTGAAGGAGAAAGAAGAGGAGAGAGGGGTGAGGAGGGCAAAGAGAGAAAAGGAGAGGTGAGAAGGGGAAAGAGAAGAGGTGAGGTGAGAAGAGAGAAGATGGGAGAGGAGCGATGAGAAGGGGAGAGCAGAGAGCTGAGAAAAGGCAAACCCTGAGCGGGCCGGATTGCTATTGTGAAGTTTCAAAGGAACCCGAGGGCTGGATAGAGGCTTAGCGGGCTGCGTATGCCGAACCCTGGATCAGCTGATAAGAACGGAGCGAGTACAATTTTCATTGAATATTTTGTCAACAACAATGATTATAATGAGTATGTACAAAGGAAATCAAGTCCATACGGTGTGCCAGTTTATTATTCAATGCAGCTCAGGTGACAGACAGACAGAGGCAATGCAGACTGGTTGGGAAATATATTATACGTGCTTAATAACTAATCATTTATTTGTACTTTTATACCAATAGCTTCTATTATAATAATTGAGTGCGCTAATCACACTACTGACAGTGGGCTAAGTAGTCAGTAAGAGATTTTAGTGAATTTCCCAATCATCAATTTTACTCTCAGCTAAAAAAATTTAAGATATATTTGACAAGTAAAACAAATTAAAAATGTTTCTGGATAGCAAGCGCACCAATTTAAATTGTTGATTAATAAAAAACTGATAAAAACAAAAACAAACGCAAGATGAAATTTCTACACCGACTTAGGGTCACACAAAAAACCCACTGCAGGTGCTGACGACAGACCGGAGGCAGGTTGAGGCTGCGGGACCCCAGGCAGATCCGAGGGCCAATCAGATTTGACAGACGCGGCAACCGTCATCAATTGTCACCGCACAGGGCTGTCAGAAGTAAATGTCCTGCACCTGCGAGGTCTCCATCTCCATCGGGCAGTACGGGCACTTGAACCTGCGGGGCGGACTGCGGGTTGTAGCTTTAAAAATCCCACACAACACAATTCTCAAATCCCACACAACAAAAATCCCTAGATCCCACACAACACGATTCCAAAATCCCACACAACACGATTCCAAAATCCCACACAACACGATTCCAAAATCCCACACAACACGATTCCAAAATCCCACACAACAAAATCCCCAAATCCCACTCAACAAAATCCCCCCAATCTTACACAGCAAAATCCCCCAAATCCCACACAACAAAACCCCTAATCCCACACAACCAAATCTTCAAATCCCACACAACAAAAATCCCCAAATCCCACACAAGCAAATCTTCAAATCCCACACAACAAAAATCCCTAACTCTTACACAGCACAATACCCAAATCCCACACAACTAAATCCCAAAATCCCACACAACTAAGTCCCCAAATCCCACACAACAAAATCCCCAAATCCAACACAACTAAATCCCTAAATCCCACACAGCAAAATCCCCAAATCCCACACAACTAAATCCCAAAATCCCACACAACTAAATCCCCAAATCCCACACAACAAAATCCCCAAATCCAACACAACTAAATCCCTAAATCCCACACAGCAAAATCCCCAAATCCCACACAACTAAATCCCAAAATCCCACACAACAAAAATCCCCAAATCCCACACACCACAATCCCCAAATCCCACACAACAAAAATCCCCGAATCCCACACAACTAAATCCCCAAATCCCACACAACAAAAAACCCTAAATCCCACACAGCAAAATACCCAAATCCCACACACCAAAATCCCTAAATCACACACACCAAAATCCCCAAATCCCACACAGCACAATCCCCAAATCCCACACAACAAAAATCTCCAAATCCCATACACCAAAATCCCCAAATCCCCAAATCCCACACACAAAAATCCCCAAATCCCACACACCAAAATCCTCAAATCCCACACAGCACAATCCCCAAATCCCACACAATAAAAATCCCCAAATCCCACACAGCAAAATCTCCAAACCCCACGCACTTAGATGACGCATTCGCCAGCTTGGCAACGGCATCCCTGGAGATGGCGTGGCCGCAGACCAGCCGCACAGGCGGGTTGGCATCGGAGGTCTGGGCCCGCAGGATCGGGCAGGCGAAGACGCTGTGAAAGCGCAGCTCGTCGCCCAAGTCGATGTCGATTGGCAGCTCGCCGGTGATGGCGGCGCCGAGGTTCCGCTGGTTCATCACCGTCTGGATGTTCAGCAGAGGCGGCAGGGCGGCGCAGCCGGCGTTGATGGCCACGGAGAGTGGCAGGTCCTTGGCGAAGCCCAGCATCTTGTTGGCCTCGGACACCAGCAGCTGGGACAGCTCGTGGTACAGGCGGGACTCGAACAGGTCCTGCGGTTTGGGGATTCGAGCTCTGGGACTGTGGTTTGGGGATTCGAACTCTGGGAATGTGGCTTGGGGATTCGAACTCTGGGAATGTGGCTTGGGGATTCGAACTCTGGGACTGTGGTTTGGGGATTCGAACTCTGGGACTGTGGCTTGGGGATTCGAACTCTGGGAATGTGGCTTGGGGATTCGAGCTCTGGGAATGTGGCTTGGGGATTCGAACTCTGGGACTGTGGCTTGGGGATTCGAACTCTGGGACTGTGGTTTGGGGATTCGAACTCTGGGACTGTGGTTTGGGGATTCGAACTCTGGGACTGTGGTTTGGGGATTCGAACTCTGGGACTGTGGTTTGGGGATTCGAATTCGTATTAGGGAATCGAGCTCTTAGAATTAGGATTTAAAATCTTAGATTTTTTAAGTTTCAGGCTTATCTGCCTGGGATCCGAAATCGTACACCTGGGATTTGAACTCTTACCCCTGGGATCCGAAATCGCATACGTGAAATTTTCAATCATAGGATTCCAACTCCTGGGACTAGATAGTTGAATCCCAGGACCAATGAATGACGGGAGCCATCAAGCCCCCCCCCCCTAAGCCGACCCCAGCGCCAACCTTGTACGGCGAGCTGTGCAGGCTACGCCGCACGAAGGCCAGCGAGCCCATCAGGCGACGAATGTCGGCATCGCAGGCTGGCGAGAAGGCGGCCAGCAGGCGGGCCTGCTGCAGGATGGCCTCCGGCTTGGCGTCCTCGCTGGACACAAGCTGCACCAGCTGCAGGCGCCTGATGAGGAACTCCAGGTAGCGGCCAGTCTCCTCGCTGCTGAGTGACTTCTGGTTGTCCTGCAGCCACTGCAGCGCCGGCTCCAGCTGCCGCTTGGCCAGGGCCTCCACCACGTGGTTAAGCTCGGCGTAGGCGGGCAGGTGCGACTCCTCATAAGCCAGGCCAGCCTCCCTGATCAGCTCCTGCGCCACCTCCATGGAGCCCTCCCGGATCAGGTGCTCGCAGATGGCAGTGTTGAGCACCTGAGGCGGGGATTAGTCATTCACAACTTTTTAGATAATCCGTCTTGCTTAACTCAGAGATAATCCGCCATGCTTAACTCAGAGATAATCCGCCATGCTCAACTCAGAGATAATCCGCCATGCTTAACTCAGAGATAATCCGCCATGCTCAACTCAGCCATAATCCGTCATACTCAGCTCAGAGATAATCCATCAAACAGCTGACACCTAATCCGCCTTAGTTACCTGCAGCTTCTCAGCATCGGACTCCAGCTGAGCTGACGAAAGCGATTCGGGCAGCTCGGTGACAAAGGACTTGTCAATTAATTTGCCCATCTTAGACAGCGGGGCGTGCAGCTCCCTGTGGCGCTTGCTGGCCTCAGAGAGTCGCTTCTTGAGCCGCTGGTGCAGCTGCTGCAGGCGCAGGCGGGTGCTGGGCTCCACGCTGCAATCACCGCCAGACTCTGCAAGATTGCGAGTCCAAAAACATGCATTTAGAATGCACAAGGTTGGGTTGAAGGTGCTATTTTGATCTGTAAGCAATTTGCACCTGCTTGCCAACATATTGCAACTTGTGAGCTTTTCAACTTGCCAGATATGACATGGAGTTCTCTTTAAAGGAGTGATATGCACTCAACTACTAACATCCCTAAAAAATAACAAACTATATACAGGCAAGCACCCATACACACTCACGAGTCACAAGGTTCTCATTGGCTCCAAATTTCTAATTGCATGGCTATGAATTGCATGACAACCCCACAAGCCCACAGTTTTCTAATGCCAGACTATGATTAACATTGAGAAGATAGACTAGCATCTAACAAAGAACTTCTAGATTATAATTAGCAATTAAAGTTATTTATATTATAGTTAAAAGTTGCTGAAACTTATGGATTTTGCTTCTGCTGAATTTTAATCCCCAGAACTATTTTGCATGCATTTTTAAATCCAAATTCATACTTGCATCATTCTTGTAGCTTTCTAATATTCAATGTCAAAAAATCTATGCAAAAAGTAAACTTAAGCTTTGAGCTCCTATATAGCAGTTACAATTGATAAGAGCCTAACATTAGGATTGACTTCTAGTTGGTCATTACCAATTTGTAACAGATTGATAAAAAAGTGATAAGCTATTGCATCTTAATCAATTCTCAATTATAGCTATTTAACTGATTAGAAAATCAGTTAGTAATATATTGGCTAACAATCCACTTGGATAACAGCCATTTTGGTAACAGCCACTTTGGTAACAAAAAATGACCACTTTGGTAACAGCCACTTCAGTAACAAGTGAGAATAATATAATATGTATTGATTGATATGCTCCAAAAGAATGTGCGAACAAACTTTAAAGAAAGAACAACAAAACACATTTGTACCTGCATGTGTTTACGAAGGAGAAAAGATAAATAAGGGAGTAGAGAAGAGAGAGAAATGAGAAGAGAAGGAATAGAGGAGAGAGAAGCAAGAGAAGGGAGAGAGGAGAGAATAGAGTGATGAAAGATCAGAGATGAGAGATGAAAGAGTGGAGAGGAGAAATTAGTAAGGAGAAAAAAGAGGATAAAAATGAGAGTGCAGGGCACAGGTAGAGGTCACAAACCCAGGATTCCGGGATCCCAAAATCCTGGGATTTAGACATTTTTTGATTATGGGATCCTAGGATTAAAAGTCGGGATTATGTTTGGATTTGGGATTTAAATATTGAAATGTGAAAAGTAGAAACTGAGTTACTGAAATAGTAAAAATTAAGATATTATGATTAATTTATGATGGTATAGTACATATGCATATGCACTGTGCTGTGCACTGTGTATTGTATAGTCAGTCAAGAAAGACAGTATGGATAAAACAAACTCCAATTGCAATCATTGGTCAGACTTAGAGGCAGCACTAGTAGGCAGACCCTGGCTCTTGGGATAGGGAGAGAAATGAAACTTGCTAAGATAGGTTGGGGTGGGGTCTGGGCTCTGGGTATATGATTGGGTTTGGTTGGCTAGATAGGCTAGAGAGGAATGAGAGCTTTGTGTATATATGTATACCATAGTGTATATACACTTTATTGACTTTAACAATCTGCTCTGCCTTTGTATGAGGTGGTAGGTGCAGGGAGACCTGGAAGGTAGATGGCTGCAAGATAAGGCTGGGCCACTGAAGGCCTCTTTCCTAGTTGTGTTTTGTTTACCCCAAGTTCTTGTTTCTCTTGTCATTTAGATCAAAGTGGAACTTAGAAGATCAATAAGTTACTTGATGCTTAATAGATATGATTTAGGCCTAATTGTATGATGCAACTCCTATGAAGACTCTGAACTCAACTCAGAACACTAAATATATGATATGGTAGCAATATAGTGCTATTGCTATGCAATGAAAGCTAAAGTCGCTAACATATTTATGTTAATAATAACAATTATGAGCAACGAGCAAGCTAAATGGTGTTAAAAACGTGTGAAAATGCACAAATAGGATGCTTGTTTTGTCACCAAAATCAGAATTTATGACATAATCAAGGTAAACTAGGAGGAAATCTCTAATCCCAAAATCAATCCTGGGATCCTAGGATTTTTTGTTTTTAAATATTGGGATCCTGGGATTAAAAAGAGGGGATTTTGCAACCCCTAGACACAGGTATTTAAAAGGCTTTATAAAGGATATGGACAATGGGATTCAAATCATAGAATTTCAGCTGATGGATTCCAAGGAATAGAATTCCAGTGATGGGAGTTCTTCCCCTTTCTTCTCTAGAGGAGTTCCACTCATAAAAACTAAATGCTAGAAGATAAAATTAAATTAATAAATAGGGCCTAACTAATATCCTATATTCTTTATACAAGTTCATTCAAATTATTTAGTTCTGCTAGGTTTACATAAACTATCTAAGGACCAAAAATTTGGGCCTGGGCCTAGATACTTGCTATTAGAACTAAGGCAAACTAGGCCTACTATATTATTATAAAAGTAGGGGCCTATAACAATTAATTAAGATTAACTTGATTCTCAATTTACTTACCATCAATTGCAGCAGATTTTGACAGAAATGCTTGACACTCTTCAAGTAGCTGATTTAGATCAGAATCGAAGTTAGACTTGTAGCTAGAAAAATCTTTGTAAAGTTTATCAAAGTCATTATAAAGAGCATCCAGCGATTGTTGAGTCATTTGTTACAACTAAACTAATAAGTCTAAAATAATAAAAATTTTAATTAGGCCTACGAATTTACGACTCAGACTTATATAGCTATCGCAGAAATGAAATGCAAGTAAATAATAGGATTATTAAAACACAAAATTTCTGATTTCTATTTCCAGTCTTTTAGTTGCTTGCCAGAGTCAGAGTGCAGCAGGATAGAATAAAACTTAATTGACCAATTATTGAGTATGAGTTCAACTTCATAAACGTTTATTTAGTCTGTATAAACATACATAACTTACTTAGAGCAATAAGAGGAGCTTTTTGTTCATTTTATACTAGTGGTATGCGGCGATAACATTTTTTTTAGCTTTTATCAACACAAAAAATTCGTTATAGTCATATAAATATTTTAAACTAGCAATTTTCTTCGAACACACCTTCTTCGAAGAGTGTAATGCTAATGCATAAGGAATCAAGTTCTTTGCTTTTAATCCCTCCGAAGTTTTTTGCTTTCATTTTCTTGTTATCTGTCATAGAAGTCCTAGGGCCTAGTTCTGTTAAGAAAATAAATATTTAAGCTCCATTTCAATGACCCGCTTGCTTGCGCAACCTTGGAATCACTCGGCGTCGGCCGTTTCTATTGGCAACACTGCAACACACACATGTAAGTCGCTATTGGCTGAGAGCAGTGACGTGACTACTATTCCATCCAATAGCGACTTACATGTGTGTGTTGCCAATAGAAACGGCCGGGTGAATCCCTAGGTTGCGCCCAAGCATGTTCTGGACTGTTATAAGACTAGATAAATAAAGGTAAATATCAACATGAAGTATTATTTGAGTTGCCGATGCATTTCGTCCATTTGCATTAGGACATCGTCAGGGTCTTTTTATTGAGAAACAATTTGAACGAATATTCAGTATATATAGATAGTTGAGAGTAACAAGAGTAGTTGAATTGAGTTTTTAATTGATGGTTTAAAACTTGTACATAGTAATCAATTTTTGATACAGTATTGGTTGGGTAAAGTGCATATCAGTTTCAAGCCAGTCCGGTCATTGACAAATCAGCTAAAAAATTCTGAGTTGACGGCTAGCCCCACCCATTGCAAGTTGGTTATTTAACGTGGGCTGTTTGGTCTTAATGTACAGGGCTTCTAATAGGCAGAGCATGTGATCTCTATTACAAAAATCAATAGCCATTGATTATTATGAATGTTATAATTATGAATGTTATAAGACTACCCGATTTAGATATTAGACTACTGAGAGATCAGAGATGTCGATGTCGAGAATCTTGTCCCCCAGCTCCAGTTCCTGGCTGGGCCCATTCTGGCAAAAGTTTTTATTTTTTGTCATTCTACTTGTGACGAATTTATTCTATTATCTCTTACCTGATCATTCCAAGATTTTTCAAGGTCCAATATTGAATATGATTATCCATATCAACATGCAATTTTTGGCCTAGGCCCTCAGCCTAGTCATGATTTATATTATATTTTATAATATATAATATGACATAGGCCTATTATTTTACTGTGTACAGTGCATATGCAATGAATGCATATCATGCCATAGTCAGCAAGGTGGCATTTTTCTTTGAATTTTATAGCATAAAAATTGTATCTGCTATAAAGATTAAATAAAATGAATATTTTAGTTGACTTGATTCAAATATTGAACAGAACTGATTCAAATACCAGATATTGAATATGATTATGAATATTAGGCCCTAATAATATTGAATATAAATATTTTAGTCTTTAATATTTTCACCTTGATACTCATTAGACATTAGTCACTTGTCAGCCAGGATAGAATTCTTAGACAAAAGTAGTTACATATTTGTGCATGCTAAAAAGGCCTACTTGCAGGCACTTTAAAGCTATATGCCTAAGCATATTATATTTGTGCATTCTTAGGCAAAAAGCTTTTTGTTGCCAAATCATAGGCTTTGACTTTTACTTGTATACAACATGGTTATTTTTAGCTAATATAATACATATTTGTATGCCATCCCAAGAATATGCATGTGCATTTTCTTTCCCCTAAGCAAGACTTTTATCCAGGATTATTAGTAGTTGTCAAAGTAACTATTTGGTAGTTAGATTGTCAACTTTCTATTTTGATCTTATAAGTCTTATAAAATGAGATGCAACTTGTATACTAAGTATCTACATTAATAAATCCATAGTTGGTTTTATTTTTAAGCTTTTGCTGCAAGAAAATTGATAAACTACTATCATTTGTGCCAGTCTTATATGAGGCTTATCACTTATATTATATACCTAACATAATGAACAGGAGTAGAGGGTAGCAGCTATATTTGAATGTTGCAAAAAAACTGACAATGATAATATAGCTTTATATAGGAGTTTTTTCTGTTAATGAAGTTGAATTCTTTCATTCTTTCATGTAAAAAATAAAATGATTAAATATATAAAAAAGAAATGAATGAGAGAACAAGTATTAACTTGTTTTCATTTACTTATATTTAATTACCAATGCATTTTGACCCTTGTAAGTCATTGTCAGGGCAGTAATGAAATTGAAAATTACCACCAATTTCCTGGGACACCTCCATGCGGAATGTGGTCCTAAGCTGCATGTTGAAGCTTTTTTGAACAGTTTTTTTCACTTTTTTCTTGAACTCTATTGCAACTTTCCTAGTCATTTCTTAGTTCACCTTTATTTGTCTCTGTTTACTCTGTTTTCTCTCTCTCTGTCTAGCTTAATCTTGTTATTCTTATCTCTCTCTCCCTTGCTGCCTTCTGATTGGCTCTCCATTCTTGCCTATCTCTTCAGTCGCGCACTTCACCCCTCTCCTTATTATCTGGAGTCTAAATTAGTCATATAAATATACTTGTTTGGGCCCTGCGCCTACTTACTGGCTTATCTTAGATTCAATTTAACTCTAATTTAAATATCTCATAGTTTAGTCTTAGTATTTTCTCTACAAACTCAATCGAGCACAGTGTCCCAGTATGTCTGCAACTTGAAGTCCCATGTGCTTTGGCCTCTCAATGTAGGTGTTGTTTATAAATTTCACTGCTCTAGTGACTAGAGTATTTTGTACATTAGAAAAATTAAGCAACACTTGTACACTAGGGTCAAGGAGCACTGGACCAAAAGATCTGCTGTACAGGAGCACCTTCTCACATGCAACTCATGCTGTAACAGCAAACCAATTGATTTATTTAAGATTATCTATTTTTGCCACCATGAGCACACTTTGAACAATCTTAGAGGCTATGTACATCAAAGATCAGAACCTAAGCCTAAACTGCCAGCTAGCTATGGGGGGGGGGGTGCCAGCCGCGTACTCAGCGTGTTTTAGCTTGGAGTATACATTACTGCACCGTGTGTTAGAACTTGTTTCAATTGAAAACTATGTACACGAATTTATATTGTGTATTCAATATATTATAGGCACATTTATTCAACTGTTTATTAAACTTTTCAATTTCATTACTGCCTTGACGATGACCTACAAGGGTAAAAATGCATTGGCAATTAAATTAAAGTAAATGGAAACGACTTAATGTTTGTTCTCTCATTCATTTTATTCCTATTTATTAAGTGAGCTACTCTACCAGAATAAAAAGAAAATAATGTACAATTTGTCAGGTTATGGCAGGATTTTTGGAAGTTTCATTCTACTTTTTAATGATAAATACAATGATAGACATGTTGCTATTCAAATTTTCTACTTTTCAAATGAAATACAATTATGCCTAAAATATAAGTGATTCTTTTTGTGCTAGACCATTTATACTGAATCATTTTTTTCTAGTGGTTTTGATGCCAGGCCATATATGCCAAGGCTAATAAAAATATAGGTAAAAGATTAGATTTAATAAAAAAACATTTATTACATTTTATTTGAACATAATTAATCTTTTGTTACTTTTTATATGCTGCTTGCATACAGAATTTGCAGTCTGCAGCTTTGGCCATGCCACCAGCCTGTCTGAAAGGGACTGGATCATCTCAGGCAATGAAAAGCCTTCCCAGAGAGCAGTTCATTGTGGCCCAGTCGCACATTCACCCTCGCTGTCTTGGGCTGTTTGCCCGCAAGCCTGTGCCCCGTGGTGCAGTGCTTGGCCCACTGGAGGCTCCTCTGGTTGACCAACATTGCACAGGACAGTTTCCTGTGCCACTACTGACAGCTCGGGGATTGCAATATTTTGATCTGACTGATGTAAATAAGTGCAACTGGCTCGTGTTCTTGCAGCCTCAGAAGGTGAGCATAACAGTGTCACACAGATCAGCATAGCAGTGTCACATGGATCAGCATAGCAGTGTCACATGGATCAGCATAGCAGTGTCACACAGATCAGCATAGCAGTGTCGCATGGATCAGCATAGCAGTGTCACATGGATCAGCATAGCAGTGTCACATGGATCAGCATAGCAGTGTCACATGGATCAGCATAGCAGTGTCACATGGATCAGCATAGCAGTGTCACATGGATCAGCATAACAGTGTCACATGGATCAGCATAGCAGTGTCACATGGATCAGCATAGCAGTGTCACATGGATCAGCATAGCAGTGTCACACAGATCAGCATAGCAGTGTCACATGGATCAGCATAGCAGTGTCACATGGATCAGCATAGCAGTGTCACATGGATCAGCATAGCAGTGTCATACAGATCAGAAAAACAGTGTCACAGGGATCAGCATAGCAGTGTCACAGGGATCAGCATAGCAGTATCACATGGATCAGCATAGCAGTGTCACACAGATCAGAATAACAGTGTCACAGGGATCAGCATAGCAGTGTCACAGGGATCAGCATAGCAGTGTCACAGGGATCAGCATAGCAGTGTCACAGGGATCAGCATAGCAGTGTCACACAGATCAGCATAACAGTGTCACATGGATCAGCATAGCAGTGTCACACAGATCAGCATAGCAGTGTCACATGGATCAGCATAGCAGTGTCATACAGATCAGCATAGCAGTGTCACATGGATCAGCATAGCAGTGTCACATGGATCAGCATAGCAGTGTCACATGGATCAGCATAGCAGTGTCACAGGGATCAGCATAGCAGTGTCACACAGATCAGCATAGCAGTGTCACATGGATCAGCATAGCAGTGTCACACTAAGTCGGTGGCTAAAACCGCTCAATGAGAATCACCTTAACTGCATAAGCTGTAAAATCTATCAATCAAAAGGCGCCACCCCTTCACCTGCTGCAGACCTGCAGCTCGCAGCGCAGGCACAACCTACTGGCGCATCAGCGCGGCTCCCAGCTGTACTTTCGCTGCACCCAGTCTGTGCCGGCTGGCGAGGAGCTGCGCTTCGCGTTGAACCGCTGGATGGCCCGGCTGGCGCGGAGTGGCTTCTGCCGGAGTGGAGTGGCTGGTAGATGCGTTGCCAGGGCAGAGGCTGGGCGGCAGGCATCGGTGGCTGCTCTGACAGCTGTCAGGGCGCAGAGGCTGCTGGCGATGGCTCGGAGTCGGCTGTCTGAGGTGGCTCTCGGAGAGCAGCTGGCTCGGTCTGCAGCTTGTAGCGGTGAAATGGTGAGTGAGACGGCAGTTGATGCCTGCTTACTGTGGGGCGGTGGCTTTCACAAGTGAGGCTGTAAATGTTGATCAAGCACATTCAAAGTGAGCTCAAATTTACTCATTTCAAAAATTCTAATCATTTTATTCACACACCTATTGTCATTCACACATGGTGTGTGATTCATACAAATTCTCATTCTTAGTCGTAAAACTTTCCTTTTGTCATTCACACATTCCAGAGCTTCACAAGAATAACATTACGCACCGCATTTCCCAATTGTTTTGAGAAGAATTTCGGTCTTGTGAAAGCGGCCCACTTATTTACTCACTCACTCATTCACTCACTTACTTCCTCACTCACTCACTCACTCATTCTCTCTCTCACTCACTCACTCACTCACTCACTCACTCACTCACTTGCTTACTCGCTCACTCATTTACTCACTCACTCACTTACTCACTCACTCACTCACTTACTCACTCACTCACTCACTCTCGCTCACTCACTCACTCACTCACTCTCGCTCACCATCAGCGCCAGAGCACTGCTGCAGCCATCGGCCGGGTGTCCACCGCCACTCTCGACCAGCTGAAGGTCCGGCTGTGCCAGCGCCGACCCGCCGCTGTGCAGGACGCCGCGGCCGCCACCGCCTCAGATTCGGAGCCGCGGCAGCTGCAGGCAGGTGAAGGCGCCGCTCAATCCGGTCAAAGCGAGCTCGTCAGCTCCGACATCAGTGGCACCGGTAAGGGCGGCCGCGGCAGCGCCAGCATCAGCTCAATTCGTCGCCGGCTGCAGCGCCGTCGGACTCGCCTTCAGCCGGCGGAGTTCTGCAGGAGGCTGCAGGCAGCGCTGGCCTCAGCCGGCTTGGAGTTCGGCTGTCGCCGCTGCGGCCTCGTGATGCCGCATCCCGCCCTGGCCGGCTTGCACTCGCGCGGCTGCGTCAAAGTCGATGTGCAGCTGGATGACGTGGCCAGCGTCCAGGTTGATGCAGCTGCCGGCTTTGCCGATTCCCTGAGACATGGCGGCCGAGTTGACTGTCCGGTCTGCTGCGCCGTGCTCCAGGTGAGCTGCCGCTGAATCCTGCTTGATGTCTAATTAGGGATTAACACCTACATGATGGGATCTGTAATTAGGGATTAACACCTGCATGATGGGATCTCTGATTAGGGATTAACACCTGCATGATGGGATCTCTGATTAGGGATTAACACCTGCATGATGGGATCTCTGATTAGGGATTAACACCTACATGATGGGATCTGTAATTAGGGATTAACACCTGCATGATGGGATCTCTGATTAGGGATTAACACCTGCATGATGGGATCTCTGATTAGGGATTAATACCTGCATGATGGGATCTCTGATTAGGGATTAACACCTGCATGATGGAATCTCTGATTAAGGGATTAATACCTGCATGATGGGATCTCTGATTAAGGGATTAACACCTGCATGATGGGATCTCTGATTAAGGGATTAACACCTGCATGATGGGAGCAGTACTCTAGGCGTAGAAAAGTATACAAAAAGCGACATGTACATGCAAAAAGTACATTATGCGCTTTGCTACAGGGCGGCGCCCGCCAGCTGGCCCAGCACGTGGACGCGGCCCACTCGCTGCCGGAGCCTCGCATCGCCGGCCTGTCAGCCGCCTGCGACTTCGGCTGCTCAGCCTGCGGCTTGGCCTTCCCCGGACAGCCCGAGCTGCTGCGCCACGCGGCCGAGGCGCACGGCGTCCGCATGGACCCGGCAGGGCCCGTGTTCGACTCCTGCCCGCTGTGCAGCTTTGGCGACAGGTGAGGGAGAGTTGAATCAGTCTACTGGATAAAAAATGCTGCGTGAGCTTCATGTAGCCGATGTAGCCGATATAGTTTTCTTCAGGACGTAGCCGATATGTATCGAAAGTGTAGTTTTTAAGGTAGCCGATATGTATTGAAAGCATGCTTTTCAGGTATTTGATATGTATCAAAATTAAGTTATTTTCAAGTAGCCGATATGTATCGAAAGAAATTTATTTCAGGTATTTGATATGTATCAAAAGTAAGTTGTTTTCTGGTAGCCGATATGTATCGAAAGTAATTTATTTCAGGTAGCCGATATGTATCGAAAGTATGTATTTAACCCGCAGCCCCAGTGCCGGCTGCCTCCGCAACCATCTGAAGTCGCACTGCCAGGGCCTCGGACAGCCGGTCTGCCAGCTCTGCGGCCACTGCAGTCGCAGCCGCCGACAGCTGGCCCGGCACTACGAGGCCGCCCACCGGGACCCTGCGCTCGGCGACTTTCCCTGCCGCGTCTGCCACCGCCGGGCCGCCACCCTCGCCCAGGCCAAGCGGCACCAGCGCAACTGCCACAGCGGCGGCGGCACCGACAGCTCCGGCATCAGTCAGCAGCTGAAGCCGCCCCAGCAGTTTGCCTGCGACCACTGCGGTCGGAGGTTCGCCAAGCGGTCTCGCCTGCGCGACCATCTGGCCGCCTCCAGCGTTTGCCGCAGCGGCGTTGGCAGCTCAGCCGGCAACCTGCCGGTCAGCCAGCAGCCAGTCTGCCAGGGCTGCGGCCGCAGGTTCTCGCGCAGAGACAAACTCGCCGCTCACCTCAGGCTGGGCCGTTGCAAGGGCAGCAAAGGCGTCGGCGACCTCCCCGGACGGCCCAAGAAGCCGAGATGCGTGCCGCAGGTGCCCTCCACCGATTTTGAACGGTTTATTTACAAATGCCGCGACTGCAGTCTGGGCTTCAAGCGGCGTGGGGTGCTGGTCAATCATATGGTTTGTAGTTCAATATATGATGTTCCTGTTTGTATTGGTATTCTCTTTGAGTCTATTGCTGTACGTCTGGATCTTAGCGCCACAAACTCAGTCAGCACTTTGACCGCAGCACATTGGCATCAAAACCTTGACGTACCCTACACCTTGACGTACCCTACACCTTGACGTACCCTACACCTTGACCCCTACACCTTGACCCCTACACCTTGACCCCTACACCTAGACCCCTACACCTTGACCCCTACACCTTGACATCAACACCTTGACCCCTACACCTTGACCCTACACCTTGACCCCTACACCTTGACCCCTACACCTTGACCCCTACACCTTGATCCCTACACCTTGACCCCTACACCTTGACCCCTACACCTTGACATCAACACCTTGACCCCTACACCTTGACCCCTACACCTTGACCCCTACACCTTGACCCCTACACCTTGACCCCTACACCTTGACCCCTACACCTTGACCCCTACACCTTGACCCCTACACCTTGACCCCTACACCTTGACATCAACACCTTGACCCTTGACCTCGGCACCTTGATCACTTGATCCCTATCAGGTCCGCGTGCACCCGGAAATCCCGCTGAGCAGCGTGAGCGAGCTGAACCTGCCGCTGCTGCAGCAGGTGCGCAGCCGGCCCAACAACCTGCCCTGCCCGCTGTGCGGCAGCCTCTTCCGCTCCGACCAGCAGCGCCAGGCGCACCTGCAGCGGGTGCACGGGGTCGCCAGCCCGCCCGACCTGCACCTGCCGCCGCCACGCAGCGTCGCCTCAATGGTTGCTGCCTCGCTGGTCCCGGACTCGAATCCCGCATCTGGCTCCTCAGCATCCTCATCCGCGCCCATCATGGTGGTCTCAACGGCGCCATCCGTGATCAGCATGGCGCACTGCTGCCCGCACTGTCCGCGCCAGTACGCCAAGAAGGAGAAGCTCACCTGGCACATGCGCCAGGCCCATCCCGCTCTGGCGCCGCCAACCCGCGCCCAAATCCGCGCCGCCATCGCCAGCGGCCTGCCGCACCCGCAGCTTCAGCAGCCGCAGCAGCAGCAGCAGCAGCAGATCTGCCAGTTCAGCGAGGACTCAGAGGATCTGCTCACCCAGGCATTGCGAGAGCTCACTGGAAACGGAGCCGGGGTTGACCTGCCAGCTGAGCAGCAGCAGCAGCAGGAGGCTCCCAATGTCCAGTTCCTGCTGGTCAACTCTGCCAGCGTGCCTGTGCTGTTCAACTCCGCCGTCACCGCCGGCGCCTCCACGGCCTCTCTGGAGGATGACGCGTCCGCCATCGTGGACGAGCTGACGGCCAGGGCAGCCGCTGGCGAGTCGGCCGGTTGCCACCAGCCCGCCACCGATGAAACCGACTGGCTCGAGGGCGCCATACGGGAGGCCGGCAGCGACCAACCTGCCACTGCCGGCCCACGGTGCTGAGGTGCCGGCTTCCATTTTTAGATGCACCTCAAATCGCTTCAGGCTCCAATCTTATCTCGTCTCTTTTTGATCTACTCTCATCCTTATGTAATCTACTCTTACCCCTATCTGATCTACTCTCATCCCTATCTGATCTACTCTCATCCCTATCTGATCTACTCTCACCCTATCTGATCTACTCTCATCCTATCTGATCTACTCTCATCCCTATCTGATCTACTCTCATCCCTATCTGATCTACTCTCATCCCTATCTGATCTACTCTCATCCCTATCTGATCTACTCTCATCCCTATCTGATCTACTCTTATCCCTATCTGATCTACTCTCATCCCTATCTGATCTACTCTCACCCTATCTGATCTACTCTCATCTCTATCTGATCTACTCTCACCCTATCTGATCTACTCTCATCTCTATCTGATTTACTCTCACCCTATCTGATCTACTCTTATATCTATCTGATCTACTCTCATCCCTATCTGATCTTCTCTCATCCCTATCTGATCTACTCTCATCCCTATCTGATCTACTCTCATCCCTATCTGATCTACTCTCATCCCTATCTGATCTACTCTCATCCCTATCTGATCTACTCTTATCCCTATCTGATCTACTCTCATCCCTATCTGATCTACTCTCACCCTATCTGATCTACTCTCATCTCTATCTGATCTACTCTCACCCTATCTGATCTACTCTCATCTCTATCTGATTTACTCTCACCCTATCTGATCTACTCTTATATCTATCTGATCTACTCTCATCCCTATCTGATCTTCTCTCATCCCTATCTGATCTACTCTCATCTCTATCTGATCTACTCTCATCCCCAGCTGATCTACTCTTATCCCTATCTGATCTACTCTCATCCCTATCTGATCTACTCTCATCCCTATCTGATCTACTCTCACCCCTATCTGATCTACTCTCATCCCTATCTGATCTACTCTCATCCCTATCTATTCTACTCTTATCCCTATCTGATCTACTCTCATCCCTATCTGATCTACTCTCATCCTTATCTAATGAAGTCCCCCATCTCAGTTTCCATACTGTATTCTAATCTGCATATAAATTCGCAGTTGTTCTTCAGTTCAAAATCATAAATTAATCAATTGAAAATTTAACCTCTGTAGTCTCACAGATCACTAAACAGCCGGTTTTGTGCTTTCAATTATTTAATTGAGTTTTGCTGTCGTGGTTAGCAAATATTTTAGCAAATATATCTAGTTTAAATAAGAGCCTGTTATTGATTGACCCAATTTTACTGACTTAATCCAATTTCTTGCAAATTTTACCTGTGCACTCAGCCGCTACATTGAGAAATGCGTAGTTTGTGTCACTGTTGCTTTAGTTTCATTTCTGGTACCATTGATACTTAAATCTTTAACACTGTTGGATCCGCCCTTGTATCATCTAGATCCCTCCTGTACCGCTAGATCAGCCCCTGTTCCCCTAGATCCCCCCTGTTTCCCTAGATCCGCCCCTGTTCCCCTAGATCCGCCCCTGTACCGCTAGATCCGCCCCTGTTCCCCTAGATCCGCCCCTGTACCGCTAGATCCGCCCCTATTCCCCTAGATCCGCCCCTGTACCGCTAGATCCGCCCCTATTCCCCTAGATCCGCCCCTGTACCCCTAGATCCGCCCCTATTCCCCTAGATCCCTCCTGTACCCCTAGATCCGCCCCTATTCCCCTAGATCCGCCCCTGTACCGCTAGATCAGCCCCTGTTCCCCTAGATCAGCCCCTGTTCCCCTAGATCCGCCCCTGTTCCCCTAGATCCGCCCCTGTACCGCTAGATCAGCCCCTGTTCCCCTAGATCCGCCCCTGTTCCCCTAGATCCGCCCCTGTACCCTGAGATCCGCCATTGTATAATCGAGATCCGCCCCTGTACCCTGAAATCCGCCATTGTATCATCGAGATCCGCCCCTGCACCCTAAAATCCGCCATTGTATCATCGAGATCCGCCCCTGTACCCTGAAATCCGCCATTGTATCATCGAGATCCGCCCCTGTACCCTGAAATCCGCCATTGTATCATCGAGATCCGCCCCTGTACCCTGAAATCCGCCATTGTATCATCGAGATCCGCCCCTGTACCCTGAAATCCGCCATTGTATCATCGAGATCCGCCCCTGTACCCGTTGGTTTGAACTGAAACACCCATAGATTTCCCATTGAATGCCTCTAGATCCGTCATTAAAAAAAAATTGATTCGCCCTGGAACACCATTTGATCCTCTCTGTGAGCACTCTAAATACTCCCCCTGATAACTGATAAACCCGGCCCTGCAAAACACCTGGACTGAGCGTGGCAGCGCCCACAACTCCATCCCGCAGCCCCGATCGGGAATGTCGCAGTCGCACCGACCCACGCTATCGGAGGAGCAGCGCCTGGGAAGCTGCCACCAGGCCACGGTGCTGTGGCCTGCGGACAGCGCGAGCCCCGAGGCCTGGCTGGCTGCCCAGCCAGTCGAGGAGCTCAAGGCCCAGTTCGACAACGATGGCTACGCGGTTGTCCGCGGCGTTCTGACGCCCTCGGAGGTGGCGCTGCTCGGCGAGCTGTACGACCGGCTGCTGAACGGCAGCATCGACGCCAGCAGCCACCGGCACGACTTGGGGAACACGCAGACTGTGCAGAATGCCAAGTTTAAGGAGAACATCTGCCAGATCATGTGGCCCAGCCTGTTCGTGCATGTGCGGCGTGGGATTTGATATATTTTAGTCTGGGGTATTTTAGTCAGATATTTTAGTTTTGGGATATTTTAGTCTGGGGTATTTTAGTCTGGGGCAGTTTAGTCTGGGATATTTCAGTCTGGGGTATTTCAGTTTTGGGATATTTTAGTCTGGGGTATTTTAGTCTGGGGCATTTTAGTCTGGGGTATTTCAGTCTGGGGTATTTCAGTTTTGGGATATTTTAGTCTGGGGTTTTTTAGTCTGGGGTATTTTAGTTGTGATATTTTGTCTGGGGTAATTTAGTCTGAGGTATTTGGATCTGGGATATTTTAGTCTGGGGTATTTTATTCTGAGATATTTTAGTTTTGGGATATTTTAGTCTAGGCTATATTTTTGTTTAGGGTATTTTAGTCTAGGGCATTTTAGTCTGGGGTATGTATTTTAGCCTGGGGTATTTTAGTTTGGGATTTTAAAGATTTAGCATAATTTAGTCTGGGCTATTTTATTCTGAGGTATTCGGGTCTTGTGTCTTCAATAGACAATCTCTGGCATACCTTTGCATCGCACAGGTTTCTCATCCATCAAGCAGATTTTATGAGCATTCACGAGTCGCATTGTAAACGCGCGCAAATTCTCTCTCTGGCGTAGGGCCTCGCGGACCCCTGCCCTGCTCGCCAGCGCCTGCGCCTGCTGGCCCGGGCGCTGCTCGGCCCCGACATGGACTTCGACTTCGACATGATGCTGGCCAAGCCGCCGCAGTCAAACACGCCCACGCCCTGGCACGCTGACGCCGCCTACTGGCTGGACATGCCAGATAAGAGGGCCGTGTCCTGCTGGCTGGCTGTGGATGCCACCTGGCTGGACAACGGCTGCATGTGGTTCGGCCCCGGCTCTCACCGCCGGCCTCTGCTGCCGCACCGCTCCGCCGCTGCGGGCACCCACGTGCTCACCTGCGACGGCTCCGAGGCCGACGGGGTGCCGTGCGAGCTGCAGCCGGGCGACTGCACCCTGCACTCGGGCCAGACCCTGCACTACAGCCGGGGGAACACCTCCGACTGCTGGCGCCGCGGCTACGTGATGAACTTCCGGCCGCTGGCCATGGTGGAGTTTGAGCGCCAGAGAAACTATGACCACGGCCAGGCTGGGCTCGGCAAGATCTTCGGCGCCGGCCAGGCCCATGCGGCTGACGGAGCCGACGCTGTGGCCTGAGACGGGCCGGCAGATCTGAGAAGAGCGATGAGCAGTGAGTTAAGCTAGATGAATTGTCGACAGTCAACTGTCGCTGATTGTTGTGCGTATGGGGCTACGTGTATTTTTGCTCTGGCGTTTGTACCTCAACCCCTGTTTAATATCGATACGCAACCTCAGCTTTGGACAAGTAGCCTCATCTGTGTTCTATTGCAAGCAGTAGTGAGACTGAAGTGCTATTAAGGGAACAATGGACAATTATTTCAACAAGCAACAGCTACATATATACTCAGCAACATTGAAAAGTCGCCACTCTATGCGCCAGTGAGCAGTTTCTCTTGGACAGTTCTGAAATATAAGATACGAACAAGAAAACTGATCGGGGTAGCTTTAATCCGTCCAACCGTACATGTAGCTGAGTTGCGTCACTCGCAAAGATTATGAGAGACTTTACCTGAACTAAAGAAATTATCTTCTGTGATGGCTGAATATACTTCAGTATATCTATCATGCAGTGCAAGTTGCTTTTTTAATAAAGATCCATAAATCCATCCATCCATTCGAATATATAGAAAGGCAGTTTACAGGGGGTTTGAGGTTGAAATTTACGGTTGCGCTCGTACACAATTATGGACACTGAATATCCCAGTTTTTTCATAAACTTTTCTTGTAAATTATTTTCGAGATTCTTCTGTTATAAATCGCACTTCGTGATCTCCTTCTATGCATCTGTTTAGTCCTTATCTCATTGATTGAGCAGCACTTTGCTGTCTCCGAAAATTGTGCCTAAATTACTCTTTTTAGTAACACTAATTGCATACAAACATACATTTTTCATTTTTAGTATAAAACACTAATATATAAAAGCTAATTGGGTGTTTTGATGGCTTATGCTGCACGCGTTGATTTTTAAATCGTATTTTGGGTACTTTTTAAATGTTTCTAAATATAAATCATCTTCTTTAAGTCAGATTATAAAAAATATATCCATAAACTGTTCGCAGAGTTCCATAACATCATGTAGCAAGACTTATGATTGACTTTTTTGCATGTCAGTCTTCTGTAGGGCATTAATTGGGTGGGACGGGGTGTAGCCCAGTAGTCTTGTGCCCATGGCTTACTGTTACTGTGCTGGCTTAAATAAAACATTTAACCAAGTATACTGAATAAATAACGTATGCAGTAGCGAGTCAGTCAGTGTTGAAGTTCCTTTAGTTTTTAGGCTCATATTTTTTTGTTATTATTAAGCGAAATTGTCACAACCGGCACGAAAGCTTAGTTTATGATAAATAAACAGCTTTCTGTATAGTAAATACCTACCCGAGTAGTATTGAGGGAGAAAATTATATCTGGAAATCAACAGTGCGAGTATATTCTGGTAAATGATTTTTGGGGCTGCATAAACAGTTAACGAAATATTAACAATTATAAACTTGAACCGTAATAACAAAACGGATACATTCTTCAAAGCGAATATCGATCGTTAGAGTCAGGATCGAGGCGCACTTTAAAGCGACATAATCGCACAACCGAAGCTTATGTTAAATAAGCAGATTTATGTATAATAAACAGCTAGCAGAGTAGTATTGAGAGAAAAAGTCATGCCTGGATATCAAAAGTACGCGTTCGAGTATATTCTGCTCGGCTGCTTTGCTGCTAACTGAATAACAAATAAAACAACAAAACGGATACTGTTTCAAAGCGAATGTCTGTTTAGACTGTCGGTGCACCTGCTGAATCAATTTTTATCCCTCTATCTTTAGCAACGCTTCTCTAGAACATCCGCAAGCTGTTCTGCAATATAGGCCGTTCCAATTGCTGCATACCCTCCATTCAGCACTGTGCAGCCAATGTAAACGAGTTCGCCTGTTGTCAGGGTCATTCTGACCATAGTTGTGGCATATTTTGTGGCAGGATTAAAGGCGGTGACGAGATCAACTGCTGTTGCAGCCAGCGTCATTTTGTCGTCGAAGAGATGCTTCTCTTTGCCGAATATGTGCCACAGTTTGTTTGCATTCACTGGCAACACTGCTTTGCCCAAGCACTTGCTCACTGCCCAGGCCAGTCTTCCGTACTGCCGGACCCATCTGGTCGTTTTTAAAAATAAAGTAAATAAAATAAGATCGATACCCAAACACAAACGGTCTGATCTGAAGAAACAACAGAAGCGCACTTACGCAAAAGGGGTAACTGAAGGCCCCCCATGCGCCTCTTTCACGAAGCAAAGTGTGAAAACAAAGAAAATGGCAGCCACCAGAGTAACGCGGCTGAAATATTGTTACATGTACATACAATAAATTAGTACTTGAAGCATTCAGTTCATTTTATATTGGATAAAAATACATGTACGATTAGCTACATAAAACTTATGAGCTTGTAACTTACATAATCGATGATTATCAGATTTTTCTCACTTCATTGAACAGAAGCAGAGTTTTCTGAAGGGCTCTCCGCATGCCGCCCGTGTCTACATTTACATGGGCGCATACCTACCTATATGTATTGCAAAATTTCAAGGAAGGCAATTCCGCGGAAACTCCACGGAAATTCCATTTTTATAGAAAATTCTAGAAAACTCCCTGTACACAAAAAGCGCATCAATAATTGTGTACACTGTTTAGTGGGTATTAGTGGGTATTTTAGGATCTGTAATAACTGTACAACTTAGTACCTTCTCAATCGTACACCGCTATCTCATACTGTACGTACGAGTAGGTTGAAAGAGATTTAAATCTACATTGAACCTTTTGTTGGGGGGAGGGTTGAATATACCCTGTTCGCTGCTATAAGTAAAACTGAACTTGCTAAGTCGAGTTGCTCGGAAGGGACTTATATTAAGTTTTAATAAAATTTTCAACTGAAAAATTGTACTCATTTGCTAGTATTATATAATTTTAAGCAGTTCTCTCTTTAGTTAAGGCATCTTCGGAACAAGAGTTGCAGAAAGAAATCGTTAAGCTCCATGTGGTGCGACGCCCATTAAATAGTTCCTCTGGGTATGACATCACAGCATGTGTGCTTCCGCATACAGGCTGCTTAGCTGATCCCGAAGATGAGAGCGCCTATCTGGTAGAGACGGGTGAGTCCGAAATGTTAAGCTGCATGTTCTGCCGGATATGGAGAGTGGAAAATTAAAAGTACACTCAACTCGCTTCTTGCTCAGTTCTCAGGCTTCGTTTTGAGGCAGCTGTTAACCGTTTCCCAGGCCTCGTCTAGAAATCACAGGCTTGATTTTTCAGTGGGTTTTGGCCATTGACAGCTAGCCGTTCCATCGGTAAAGGAAGAAATATCCTTCCAATTCCTAATTGGCCTAGCCAAAGAAATGAAAAAAAACTCGTTTCTTCCCCACTTTGGCTGGGCCGGGTCTGTCTATGGTTCAATGCTTTTTTCCGCACACAGTCACTATTGACGGATGGCATGCCACGCGTACCATGGGGCTTCAATCTCTTTCCCACTGCCACAGAGCACTGTGTCAATTTACGGCTCAAGAAATTCCCATAGACTACTGACTGGCTTACTTAACTATTGAGTTCCAACTGTCCTAAAATTTGCGCTTGACTGATACTACAGTTTATTTTAAAACTGTCTATGGTAAAAACAGTCCAGAATCATGCAGTAAATTTTTACTGATATCACAATCTTGTCCAACTTTACTGTATAATTAATTAAACTTACGCGAGACTCAAAATCATGGCTAACAACATTGATGATGCTGCAATTGCAATTATGGAAGGTTCTGTTTTCACCAGCGATGGCAGCGACAGCGAATATATGAGTGTCGATGGAGATTTGCTGGACGAGGAAGATGGTGAGAGTAATGGTGAAGTAGCTGAGCATGGAGTCGAGTTCGCCAACGAGAATGAATGGACAACTGCTCAAGATGGTGAAGATTCGCGTCTCAGCGATCTGCCCGAATTCCTCGCTGTGCCTGGCCTGAACCCGGACATTCAAGCACAAGCTCCTGAAGGTAAAATGGCCCAGGTGCAATTCTATCTGCAGCACTTTCTCACCGCTGATCTGGTGTCTGCCATTCGCATCTGGACCAACGCCCGAGCTGACATGGAGCTTCAACATTTGACAGCTGAAGATCAGGACGGAGCTCTTCCCAATTTGCTATCAACTTGGAGACCGTGTACCGACAATGCGGTGAAGAAGTCACTAGTAATCATCCTGTACATGGGTCTTGTGAAGAAGCCCAAAATGCACATGTACTGGTCCACGGGAGACTTCTACGGCGGCGAATACTTCCAGAAAGAACATTGCCTTGGAAGGGATCGGTTTGTGCAGATACTGTATTATCATTCCTTCGACTTTACGACTGCACCACCGACAACCAACAGGACTCCTTGAAAAAGATTCGACCTTTTCTTAACATTGCCCGCGATATTTGCCAAGCAAATTACAGCCCACGTCAAGAGGTGTCTGTCGATGAAGAACTGGTCATGTACAAGGGCAGGCTCATTTTCCGGCAGTTCATGCCCAACAAGCGTGCCAGATTCGGCATCAAGGTCTACTGCTTGACGGAAGCTTCGACAGGTTTTCTGTGGAACTTTCATGTACATGCTGCTAATCAGGATAACGACAAGTTTGGAGATGGATTAAACTGCGGTAATGTATCGATGAGCGAGAAGATCGTCGTTGAATTGAGTAAAAATTTGCTGGACCTAGGGTACAAGGTCTTCTGTGACAGCTGGTTCACATCGCTCCGTCTGGCGCATTCACGCTACTCTTAGTAAGCATCCGAGAAGATCGACGTACATTTAAACGGTGTCTAAAAACCTTAACGATCGTGCTAGCGACCGCTCGACTGCGACTATATCTACCCTCCCCCAGAATTGAGGACCCCGGCAGACGAAGTATCCAGGCGGATTTATGAGTTCACGCGCGAACTCAAGCTCAGGCGCGGCAATTCAAATTTCCGAAACCGTCCCTCGATCTTCAGCTACCGACATAAAAACCCACCCCCACCTCAGAGTTATGGTAGCTGATGTCCTGTTATTTCCAAGCTTGCATTACTCGACACGATGATGTTCTGGCCAACCGAATATATTGTCTACTGATAAGTAGCAAGTATAGAGAGTATGGCGCAGAAAGTTTGCAGGATATGCGAGGAAATTTTGTCATTCGCGTAGAAGCGGGAGTTCTGTTCAGCTTGACTGATGGATGTTGTCTAGCCTTGGACAGGCTAGCTGAGGCAGTCTACAGGAACAAATACCGGTCCTGGCTGTAGCATGCGGGTTGAATTCCACTTTAGTTAGCTGCAGAGACAAATATTTCATTCTATTCCTGCAGTATTTCAAATAAAAGGATCAATCTATCTGCAACAGCTAAGGCTTAAGAATTCCAATCGGTCATGAATATGCAAGAGGAGATTTCCATAATTCCAACTGATCCACAATCTTTTCGAAGCAGTGATGCCTCTTTAAAAATGAAATTCGCCGAATTCCAAACAAGCATGGAGCTGAGCCTGTAGCTTCGGGTAGACCACCGTTCTAAAGTATACAACGCTATGCATTGCTAAAAAAACTGGGTTTCTGTGACTTCGATGCAGCATTCCAGCTCTCGATCGAACGAAATTCATTTAAAATATCGATCCCTAAATTCCAATTGCATTTCAACTATACTCGTATTAAATGCAAGCGAGAGCAGTCAAAGAGAAGTTTTAATTTAATTTTAAAAGACGAAACAGTCGTGAGTGATGCAGCTCCGAACCGCACTGCACCTGACCATCTGGCTTTGCTTAGGCATCGGAGTCTCTGCAAAGATCAAAGTGAACTTTTTGAACCAGCCTGCTGACATCATCTACAACTATTTAAGCGGTACCTTTGAGGTCACGATGATGGCAAAAATTGGCGAATATGTGCGAGGAGAGCCCCAGTCCCACCTGAAGGTGAAAAGACTGGCTGTGAAGCTGGACAGCGGCAGAGATTTCGGGGTCCCAGTGACGGCTCGGCTAAGCACAGACGGAACCGTTGCCCAGCTGGTATTCGAGTGCCGCAGTTGGCGCAAGTGCTTGCAAGTCCGGGAACAAATTAACTTGAACCCCGCCAAGGTACAGAGAGCTGTCGAGTTCACTTTAACCGGCTACTCTAACACCGGATTTTTCAACTTGCATGTTCGAGCACCGGAGTCGGCGCCGGCACAATACGCGGTCGAATTCCAGCGAAACTTCGACCGCATCATCTCGTTTGCCCAGAACTGGGACACCTACGTGAAGGGCTTTGGGAATTCGGATATCAGATTAGGAAACTACTGGATGGGTGAGTCGGTTGGGAGTGCAGTTGCAGGATTGAAACGTGTTTTACGACCAAAGGTCACAGAATAGAAATTATTGAAGCATATAGCTAGCGTTTATTAGTGCTCATGTAAGCTTGGACTGTAGATCGTTGAGCTTAAAAAATAGAAGCAGATCTTGGACATTAGTAAACGTGTGTGAATTGAAGCAAAGATGTTTAATTTGCAAAAGCATTGCAAATAAAATGTTTTTTATTACACTTGCCCCTGTTGGCCTGATGATGTGCAACCGACAGCTCCGTAGCAGCTATAGCGCGGCACATCTTAAGGCTGCGTACGGCTGTTCAGTCTAAGGACTGGGGGGAGGGTCGCCACACAAACCTCAATTATCCCAGCTAATGCTGGCTCCCATTCCACAGCTGGGTGAACTGAAGCAACGCAGAGCTAAGTGTCTTGCTCAAAGCAGTGGGATCGCGGGTATCGAACCCCCGGCCTTCAAGTCGGAAGTGAGACGCTCTGACCACTGGGCAACAGCATTGCAAAGCGTGTCCTCAAGCTTGCATAAATCTGCAAGAGCAACAGATGCAGCTCACTCAACCGATTCCGCAGGTCTCAAGCGGCTGTCCAGTCTCACAAAGGACCGGAGCTGCAAGCTCATTTTTGAAGCAATGAAGTTCGACGGCACAGCTCAGAGAGGAATCTTCAAGGATTTTCAGGTTCGCGGAGAGGACGAGAACTTCAAGCTGCGCGTGGGCGATGCTGAGCCGGGCAATCCGATGTACATGATAAAAAATCACGACAACGCACAGTTCAGCACCTTCGATAGAGACAATGACAAGTGGAGCGGAGCCTGCACAGACCATCACGGGAAAACTGGCTGGTGGTACCACGATGGGTGCCATAACCACAACCCAAACGGCATCATAGCCGAAAAAGACCTTCTCCCAATTAATAACTCATGCTACTTCCACTGCTCGAGCTGGACTAAGCAGAATAAACGGGTCTGCTGGAGGGAGACACGTCTGTCATTTATCTGCGCCTGAGAGAGTGAAGCAAACTAATGCCTACTAACTGAATAACTTGTGACCAAACTAATGCCTACTAACTGAATAACTTGTGACCAAACTAATGCCTACTAACTGAATAACTTGTGACCAAACTATAGCCTACTAACTGAATAACTTGTGACCAAACTATAGCCTACTAACTGAATAACTTGTGACCAAACTATAGCCTACTAACTGAATAACTTGTGACCAAACTATAGCCTACTAACTGAATAACTTGTGACCAAACTATAGCCTACTAACTTAATAACTTGTGACCAAACTAATGCCTACTAACTGAATAACTTGTGACCAAACTATAACCTACTAACTGAATAACTTGTGACCAAACTATAGCCTACTAACTGAATAACTTGTGACCAAACTATAGCCTACTAACTGAATAACTTGTGACCAAACTATAGCCTACTAACTGAATAACTTGTGACCAAACTATAGCCTACTAACTGAATAACTTGTGACCAAACTATAGCCTACTAACTGAATAACTTGTGACCAAACTAATGCCTACTAACTGAATAACTTGTGACCAAACTATAACCTACTAACTGAATAACTTGTGACCAAACTATAACCTACTAACTGAATAACTTGTGACCAAACTAATGCCTACTAACTGAATAACTTGTGACCAAACTATAACCTACTAACTGAATAACTTGTGACCAAACTATAACCTACTAACTGAATAACTTGTGACCAAACTATAGCCTACTAACTGAATAACTTGTGACCAAACTATAGCCTACTAACTGAATAACTTGTGACCAAACTATAGCCTACTAACTGAATAACTTGTGACCAAACTATAGCCTACTAACTGAATAACTTGTGACCAAACTATAGCCTACTAACTGAATAACTTGTGACCAAACTATAGCCTACTAACTGAATAACTTGTGACCAAACTATAGCCTACTAACTGAATAACTTGTGACCAAACTATAGCCTACTAACTGAATAACTTGTGACCAAACTATAGCCTACTAACTGAATAACTTGTGACCAAACTATAGCCTACTAACTGAATAACTTGTGACCAAACTATAGCCTACTAACTGAATAACTTGTGACCAAACTATAGCCTACTAACTGAATAACTTGTGACCAAACTATAGCCTACTAACTGAATAACTTGTGACCAAACTATAGCCTACTAACTGAATAACTTGTGACCAAACTATAGCCTACTAACTGAATAACTTGTGACCAAACTATAACCTACTAACTGAATAACTTGTGACCAAACTATACCATCGCTGTTGACTATTGAAAGCTCTAAATAAAACCCCTGTGACTGCAGCACATAACTTTCCTCGAAATGTTTTAGTTTCTTAAAGCCGGGGTCAGATAGAATACCGTACGATCGTAGCTGCATGTAGAAAAGTTAGTTTTCAATCTACGAGTAAAATTAAAAGCTGCCTAATTAGGGAAACTACAACATGTACGTATTGTATAAGTATTAATAGAATTTCAGAAATAAATTTTAGCAATTTAACTTGCTTTATTAAATTGTCACAGATCAGATGAATTATTGAAAATGAAGGGTATATTTTCAAAGGTGTACAAATTGACAGCATAAATTATCAATTAATGCTTCCTGTGTCATTTAAATCTGAAACACTAGCACAAAATTTATCACAGCAACACTGCTACATTAGATCAGGAGCCATAAAGTCCACCCATTTACAATTAAAGTTCTCAATTTATGAAAGCACAAAATATTTAAAAATAATTTGGCACTACATGTCAAGCTTAAAAAACTTGAATAATTAAAATATTAGGCCTGCTCAATGTTCTCAGCGCTCTCACATCTAGTCCCCTCTCTCCTCTCCTCTCATCTTCTCTTATCTTTCCTCTCCTCTCTCCTCTTTCTCTCCTCTCTCCTCACTCATCTTCTCCTCTCCTCTCTCATCTTCTTCTCCTCTCCTCTCTCATCTTCTTCTCCTCTCCTCTCTCATCTTCTTCTCCTCTCCTCTCTCATCTTCTTCTCCTCTCCTCTCTCATCTTCTTCTCCTCTCCTCTCTCATCTTCTTCTCCTCTCCTCTCTCATCTTCTTCTCCTCTCCTCTCTCATCTTCTTCTCCTCTCCTCTCTCATCTTCTTCTCCTCTCCTCTCTCATCTTCTTCTCCTCTCCTCTCTCATCTTCTTCTCCTCTCCTCTCTCCTGTCATCTTTTTCTCATGTACAAAAACGATTTTGTTTAATAAGCATTTATTCCTTCGTGCATTATTCAAATTGGCCGATGCTTTCTTTGACAGCCGTGTGAATGAGCCTTTAGCCTTCTAAAAAACTTGAGCACCAAAACAGAACTAAACAGTGCATTGTGCAACCTCAGAGCCGATAAAAGATTAGCCAAAAATCAATTATTAAAACCGAAAATAGTTGAGTAACCGAAGACCCTGGAGTTATAAATTATTCAGCATGACATCGATTAGCTGGCTGGGTGTGAGCCTGGAATTTGAATAAAAGATTATAACAATATAAAACAGTGAAGATTTATATAATACAAAAATGTAAAATCATGCAGGAATTTACACTTTCTCTAATCACTTTATCAGACAAAACGGCTGGCATATGGACATGTCACTACGAGCTAAATCGTATTATAAGCTACTGAAAGTAATAATAGTTGATAACACCTGCCCTAATAGGAAATTGTGCAACCGACAGCTCAGCCGCAGCTATCCGCGGCGCATCTGAAGGCTGCGTACGGCTGTTCAGTCCAAGGACTGGGGGGTCGCCACACACAGCCTCAATTACCCCAGCTAATGCTGGCACCCATTTTACAGCTGGGTGAACTGAAGCAATGCAGAGTGGAATCGGGAATCGAACCCGCGACCTTCAAGTCGTGAGGCTGACGCTCTGACCACTAGGCTAGTAGTACTTTTCTAGATCAAAAGGCTACTTGAAAGCTTTGGCAATAATTATCAGAACAAGAAGCCGAGTGAGCAATGAAATAATCAATATTTATAAATTCCGCAATATAAATCATCTCCGAATTCCAAGTTGCAGAACAAGCAAGCTCCAGTCACACCAGCACCCAGTCAGACAGCAGGCCGTCCTCACCAGCGCTGGCTCCGCTGATGCCGCGCGGCAGCAGCTCGGCCGCATCGGCCAGGGCCAGCGAGACCACCGCAAAGGCGGCCACACAGCGGTCCATCTCGGCCGGGTCCTGCACGGTCATCATGTCGCCTTCGCTATGGTGAAAGTAAAAATAAAAATCATCCGGCTGGCCGGCCCGTTTCGTCAGCAGGTCGCCAACTGGGACGCCGGACTTTGCCCACACCGTGATGTCGGGTCCGTCTGTCGAAGGCACCAGGGTGGTGGCGCCGATGGGTTCAAGGAGGTTCAGCACCTGCTGATAGGCCGATCGGGTGGCCTCGGATCCCGAGCAGGTGGTGCCGATGGGCCTGAATGTGGAATTAAAAATTTTAAGCATGTTTAGTAAAGTTTAAAGTAAGCCCAGTGGTCAGAGCGTCGGACTCATGACTTGAAGGTCGCGGGTTCGATTCCCAATCTAAACTAGAACAATTTGTGTCCTTTGAGCAAGACACTTAACTCTCTGCAAATGGGTGCCAGCATTAGCTGGGGTAATTGAGGGTGTGTGGCGACCCCCCCCCCACAGTCCTTGGACTGAACAGCCGTTACGCAGCCTCCAGATGCACCGAACAAATAGCTGCGGCTGAGCTGTCGGTTGCACATCTGGCCCATTAGGGCAGGTGTAATCAATTATTTTTTCAATTGCCTTAATTGAGGGTTTTAAGGGCGACATTAGCTAAAGATATGCGGGCCGCAAAAAGTGCATAAAAGGTGTGCAATAAAAATAAAACTCAGATCAAGAAGCAACTGCAGTCCAAATAGCCGCACACGCACCCAAAAGTGCCGCTGTCCGATTCCAGCATAAAGGAGATTTTATCAGCCAGTTCGGCCTTGTGCCGCTCATAGTAGGCATTGCCGCCCAGAATGCCGAATTCCTCACCGGAGAACAGCACCAACCGGATGGTGCGCCTGGGCCGCAGCCCCATCTCCAGCAGGGTGCGCACCGACTGCATGGCGCAGAAGGCGCCGCCGCCATCGTCCATGGCGCCCTGCGAATTGAAAAACAAATTAATAATCAATTAGCAAAGCAGCACAACTTTGTGGCTGATTAGGATTCATTCAAATTCATTTGGGGCTTGTGTGCATGAAAATTGGCTCTTAGATTGTCGTGCCCTGACGGCCAAACCCCAAGACCTAGAGAATGTACATGTCTAACGCTGTGCACCCTGTGTGAGTCAGTGGTTTGAGCGTCGGACTGAAAGGTCGGGGGTTCGATTTGTGTCCTTTAGGCAAGACGCTTAACTCTCTGCATTCATGCTTCAGTTCACCCAGCTGTAAAAATGGGTGCCAGCATTAGCTGGGGTAATTGAGGCTGTGTGTGGCGACCCCCCACCCCCAGTCCTTGGCCTGAACAGCCGTACGCAGCCTTCAGATGCCGCCACACAATAGCCATTAGGGCAGGTGTAATCTATAATTATCAATTATTATTACAATGCAGTGCTCAGGGTCAACTTCGCCGAAGGCATTTTTTGTACTCAGACCAAACAGACCAGGATAACAGCAAACTCAACCTGGGCTTACTCTGGGACTGCTCAAGAAGATCGGGACTCTACTATGGTTCTTGGGAAATCTTGATTTTTACAGGAAAAATGCCATTTCTTTTGGTAAGGCAGAACCAGTGTTCATCTTTTGATTTGCTGTGCCTTTCTTACAGCTCTATCGACATTCAAGAAGCTTTTTGTTCAGAAAATTGGGATTCTATGTTAATTTTATTTTCTGCACCTTAAAATCATAAAAATGCATGGCACAACCTAACTAACTGGTTTTATGAATCCATTTCATCATTCTTAGCTGACTATGTAACAGAGATGATTTCTCGCTACAGGAACGAATGTACATTACATAGAATAAAGAATTAACATAGAATTCTAATTTTCTAAACAAAAAGCTTTATGAATATCGATAGAGCAATAAGAAAGGCAGAACATTATAAGAAAGAAATAATAATAAGAAATAATAAGAAAGGCTCAAAGGAACTCAAAACAATAAAAATTGTGTACAAAACCAACCGTACCTGTCCGACATCCCAAGAGTCGATGTGGCCGCAGACCACAACCAGCTCCTGCGGCTTCTCGCTACCTTCCAAGTCGGCAACGATATTGCGCGACTCCTGAACGCCTGCGGAGCCGCAGGACATGCGCAGCCGGACGCGAACTTTGTCGCCCCGTCTGGAAAATAGTAGATAGAAAATCTGGCCATTCCGCAGACTCCTGTGCACACAGTACTGTACGCAGGCACGGCACTCATGCACACGCTCACCCAGGATGTACTCGTACATTGGTCCACGCACAGTGGCACACGAGCTCCAAGCTAATGTGGCCGCCCACAGAATGAACCAGGGCTCGTAGCGCGAGAGTCAGACGCGTTTACCGCTAAGCTGCTCTGCCATCTGACAGACAGACTCAGACAGGCTCAGACAGACTCAGACAGACTCAGACACACTCAGAAACACTCAGACAGACTCAGACAGACTCAGACACACTCAGACAGAATCAGACAGACTCAGACAGACGCAGACAGACTCAGACAGACTCAGACAGACTCAGACAGACTCAGACAGACTCAGACAGACTCAGACACACTCAGACAGACTCAGACAGACTCAGACACACTCAGAAAGACTCAGATAGACCCAGACAGACTCAGACAGACTCAGACAGACTCAGACAGACTCAGACAGACTCAGACAGACTCAGACAGACTCAGACAGACTCAGACAGACTCAGACAGGCTCAGACAGGCTCAGACAGACTCAGACGGGCTCAGACACACTCAGACAGACTCAGACAGACTCAGACAGACTCAGACAGACTCAGACAGACTCAGACAGACTCAGACAGACTCAGACAGACTCAGACAGGCTCAGACAGGCTCAGACAGACTCAGACGGGCTCAGACACACTCAGACAGACTCAGACAGACTCAGACAGGCTCAGACAGGCTCAGACACACTCAGAAACACTCAGACAGACTCAGACAGACTCAGACAGACTCAGACAGACTCAGACAGACTCAGACAGACTCAGACAGACTCAGACAGACTCAGACAGACTCAGACAGGCTCAGACAGGCTCAGACACACTCAGAAACACTCAGACAGACTCAGACAGACTCAGACACACTCAGACAGACTCAGACAGGCTCAGACAGACTCAGACAGACTCAGACAGACTCAGATAGACCCAGACAGACTCAGACACACTCAGACAGGCTCAAACAGACTCAGATAGACCCAGACAGACACAGACAGGCTCAGACAGACTCAGACGGGCTCAGACACACTCAGACAGACTCAGACAGACTCAGACAGACTCAGACAGACTCAGACAGACTCAGACAGACTCAGACAGGCTCAGACAGGCTCAGACAGGCTCAGACACACTCAGAAACACTCAGACAGACTCAGACAGACTCAGACACACTCAGACAGACTCAGACAGGCTCAGACAGACTCAGACAGACTCAGACAGACTCAGACAGACTCAGACAGACTCAGACAGACTCAGATAGACCCAGACAGGCTCAGACACACTCAGAAACACTCAGACAGACTCAGACAGACTCAGACACACTCAGACAGACTCAGACAGGCTCAGACAGCCTCAGACACACTCAGACAGGCTCAAACAGACTCAGATAGACCCAGACAGACACAGACAGGCTCAGACAGACTCAGACAGGCTCAGACACACTCAGACAGACTCAGACCGACTCAGACAGACTCAGACAGACTCAGACAGGCTCAGACACACTCAGACAGACTCAGACAGACTCAGATAGACCCAGACAGACTCAGACAGACTCAGACAGACTCAGACAGACTCAGACAGACTCAGACAGACTCAGATAGACCCAGACAGACTCAGACAGACTCAGACAGACTCAGACAGACTCAGACAGACTCAGACAGACTCAGGCAGACTCAGACAGACTCAGACAGACTCAGGCAGACTCAGACAGACTCAGAGACTCAGGCAGACTCAGACAGACTCAGACAGACTCAGACAGACTCAGACAGACTCAGACAGACTCAGACAGACTCAGACAGACTCAGATAGACTCAGACAGACTCAGACAGACTCAGGCAGACTCAGACAGACTCAGAGACTTAGGCAGACTCAGACAGACTCAGACAGACTCAGACAGACTCAGACAGACTCAGACAGACTCAGAAAGGCTCAGACGGACTCAGACAGACTCAGACAGACTCAGACAGACTCAGACAGACTCAGACAGACTCAGATAGACCCAGACAGACTCAGACAGACTCAGACAGACTCAGACAGACTCAGATAGACTCAGTTGACCCAGACAGACTCAGACAGACTCAGACAGACTCAGATAGACCCAGACAGACTCAGACAGACTCAGACAGGCTCAGACAGACTCAGACAGACTCAGACAGACTCAGACAGACTCAGACAGACTCAGATAGACTCAGATAGACCCAGACAGACTCAGACAGACTCAGACAGACTCAGACAGACTCAGATAGACCCAGACAGACTCAGACAGACTCAGACAGACTCAGACAGACTCAGACAGACTCAGACAGACTCAGACAGACCCAGACAGACTCAGACAGACTCAGACAGACTCAGACAGACTCAGACAGACTCAGATAGACTCAGACAGACTCAGACAGACTCAGACAGACTCAGATAGACCCAGACAGACAGACTCAGACAGACTCAGACGGACTCAGACAGACTCAGACAGACTCAGACAGACTCAGACAGACTCAGACAGACTCAGACAGACTCAGACAGACTCAGACAGACTCAGACAGACTCAGACAGACTCAGACAGGCTCAGACAGACTCAGAAAGACTCAGACAGACTCAGACAGACTCAGACAGACTCAGACAGACTCAGACAGACTCAGACAGACCCAGACAGACAGACCGACTCAGACCGACTCAGACAGACTCAGATAGACCCAGACAGACTCAGACAGACTCAGACAGACTCAGACAGACTCAGACAGACTCAGACAGACTCAGATAGACCCAGACAGACAGACTCAGACAGACTCAGAAAGGCTCAGACGGACTCAGACAGACTCAGACAGACTCAGATAGACCCAGACAGACTCAGACAGACTCAGACAGACTCAGACAGACTCAGACAGACTCAGACAGACTCAGATAGACCCAGACAGACTCAGACAGACTCAGACAGACTCAGATAGACCCAGACAGACTCAGACAGACTCAGACAGACTCAGACAGACTCAGACAGACTCAGACAGACTCAGACAGACTCAGACAGACTCAGACAGACTCAGATAGACCCAGACAGACTCAGACAGACTCAGACAGACTCAGATAGACCCAGAAAGACTCAGACAGACTCAGACAGACTCAGACAGACTCAGACAGACTCAGACAGACTCAGACAGACTCAGATAGACCCAAACAGACTCAGACAGACTCAGACAGACTCAGACAGACTCAGATAGACCCAGACAGACAGACTCAGACAGACTCAGACAGACTCAGACAGACTCAGACAGACTCAGACAGACTCAGACAGACTCAGATAGACCCAGACAGACAGACTCAGACAGACTCAGAAAGGCTCAGACGGACTCAGACAGACTCAGACAGACTCAGACAGACTCAGACAGACTCAGACAGACTCAGACAGACTCAGATAGACCTAGACAGACAGACTCAGACAGACTCAGAAAGGCTCAGACGGACTCAGACAGACTCAGACAGACTCAGACAGACTCAGACAGACTCAGACAGACCCAGACAGACAGACCGACTCAGAAAGGCTCAGACGGACTCAGACAGACTCAGACAGACTCAGACAGACTCAGACAGACTCAGACAGACTCAGATAGACCCAGACAGACTCAGACAGACTCAGACAGACTCAGATAGACCCAGAAAGACTCAGACAGACTCAGACAGACTCAGACAGACTCAGACAGACTCAGACAGACTCAGACAGACTCAGATAGACCCAGACAGACTCAGACAGACTCAGACAGACTCAGACAGACTCAGATAGACCCAGACAGACAGACTCAGACAGACTCAGACAGACTCAGACAGACTCAGACAGACTCAGACAGACTCAGACAGACTCAGATAGACCCAGACAGACAGACTCAGACAGACTCAGAAAGGCTCAGACGGACTCAGACAGACTCAGACGGACTCAGACAGACTCAGACAGACTCAGACAGACTCAGACAGACTCAGACAGACTCAGATAGACCTAGACAGACAGACTCAGACAGACTCAGAAAGGCTCAGACGGACTCAGACAGACTCAGACAGACTCAGACAGACTCAGACAGACTCAGACAGACTCAGACAGACCCAGACAGACAGACCGACTCAGAAAGGCTCAGACGGACTCAGACAGACTCAGACAGACTCAGACAGACTCAGACAGACCCAGACAGACTCAGACAGACTCAGAAACACTCAGACAGACTCAGATAGACCCAGACAGACTCAGACAGACTCAGACAGACTCAGATAGACCCAGACAGACTCAGACAGACTCAGACAGACTCAGACAGACTCAGACAGACTCAGACAGACTCAGACAGACTCAGACAGACTCAGACAGACTCAGACAGACTCAGACAGACTCAGACAGACTCAGACAGACTCAGACAGACTCAGACAGACTCAGACAGACTCAGACAGGCTCAGACACACTCAGACAGACTCAGACAGACTCAGACAGACTCAGATAGACCCAGACAGACAGACCGACTCAGAAAGGCTCAGACGGACTCAGACAGACGACAGAATCAGACAGACTCAGACAGACAGACAGACAGACAGACAGACAGACAGCCAGACAGACAGTCTGTCGGGAAGCAAAGGTGGCACTGCCACTCACTTGTAGATGCGGTGCATCAGCTCGGCGTCTTCAACGGTGATGCAGCAGGCGGGAATCTGGACAGGCAGGCCGGGCTCGTACTCCTGCATGCCGGTGTGCGGCGAGCCAATGGAAAACGGCGTCACGGAGCGAATGAGGGCGGCTACGGCGCCGTACTTGGAAGCGCGACTGGCGCCGTCTGTTCTGTACTGGACAGACACGCCGTAGCCCTTGTACAGCTGGTTGTACACGACTATCTTGCCGGATATGCCAGCTTTGCCCAGCCTGTCCAGCTCGTTGAAGCTCTCCACGACAACGCAGTCGGCCTCGATGCTGCCATCGGCGCTGTCAGAAGCCGCGGCGGTGCCAACCGAGGAGCCGAGGCTGAGCATGGGCAGCCGCTTGCTCAGCGGAGCCACGAGCTCGGCAGATTCGGCACCTCGCTGCCAGCCTTCGAAGCTGAATGACTCGGTGTGCACCTGGGGAGAGCGGGGCAAGTCTCAGTTTTATCTGAGATTTGAGACTTCGAGCTAGGGTCTATGTTGACATTGATGTTGGTATGTTGGGGGTTGTGGCCTAGTGGTCAAAGCGTCGGACTTCTGACTTAAAGGTCGGGGGTTCGATTCTCGACTCACTACTCGGAACATTCTGTGTCCTTGGGCAAGACACTTAACTCTCTGCATTCATGCTTCAGTTCACCCAGCTGTAAAATGGGTGCCAGCATTAGCTGGGATAATCGAGGGTGTGTGTGTGGCGACCCCCCAGTCCTTGGACTGAACAGCCGTATGTAGCCTTCAGCTGCAGCTGAGCTGTCAGTTGCACATTTGCCCATTAGGGCAGGTGTAATTAATTATTATTATGGCATCCCGAGACACGAATCTTGACCCTGGATGCTGTTTAAGTCAAGTTCCATATTTTCTGTAATTATCATCACATTATGCCAAAAGGCATTAAAAAACCCCAGTTAACAAATCGACAAACCTTCAAGCTCCCAAGAGACTCCAGTTCTGACACAAGATGGCTGATGGCATCTTCTAACCGTTGGGTGCCCACTTTTCTAGAGCCAAAGCGGTCAACAAAAGTGGCCAGGTTTTTATAAGCCTTGCCAGAGCCGTCACCTTTGGTCACATAGTCAATTATCTGACTGTAGACTGGATCTAAATTTTGCTTAGTTGACTGATAGCCACCATACATGATTATAAGCTCTAAAGGCTATTTATGCAAACTGTAATAGATGTGTAAAATGAACAATTTATAAATAAAAGCACTTATAAAACAGGACTTTCCCTTGCTTTAGGAAGTAAAAATGTATCAATGTTCATTGAAACCTTATCAGTTGATAAAATTGAATTTTATTGAAATATATATTAAATCATTTAGAATCAATAAATTATGTATTTTAATGCTATTTAAATTAATAGTGCTGTTTAATCATTTTATTCCTTATGGATATAACAAAATCCTAGTCTAGGTTTTTTGGGCCATACAGGGGTTTTCGGTCCCTTGAAAATTTCATTGGCAACTGGATTTTTGGTATTCGAGACCAATCTGGCAACTTTATTTCCCCCAATCCAGTTGCCTTTTTAAAAAAAAGGATTTTGTAGGTGTAATAAAAGTGCCATAAAAATTGGTATAATGGAATTGTTAGTTTGTTATTGTTTGCAGTATAGATAGCAATTTTATAGTTGAGAGAACCAATTTCTGCTCTTCAAATGTAGCATTGGAAATATCCATCCTTGAGAATTTGGCTAGTTGCCAATGGCAACCAAAAATAGCCATTGGCAATTGAATTTTAAGCCAAAAGGGCTAGTTGGCAACTGGATTTCCAATCTTAAAAAAACCCAGATCCTAGTGCTATGGAAGTCATACTAGATAGTTTGTCAGACAAGTTTGGTCTATTTTCTATTTATAATAGCATTAGACTAGGTGCTTAAGACTAGCCTATCTGATTTACATGTGGATGCTAGCAATGGCATCTCACTTAAACCCTGCATGAGTTGGCAATGTCCAAAGAAATATCTCTGTGCTTAGCCTCAAGATAACCTCTATTTTTATTTTAAAGTTAAAATGCTCAATGATAGCTAGATAGCTTGACAAAAGTGTCAAAAAGAGCCAACCTCATGCTGAAAATATGTAGAAGACTAAAGTCTTGATTAGATCATGTACCAAGATGCTATTAAGAATAAGACCCTTTTTTCTACAATTGCATTCTAAACTTATGCATTTCTATATACTTTTATAGATTTATGCTAGAAATTTTCTATAGCATGGGCTAGCTAGGCTGTCTTATACTTAGTGCACTTGCTAGGGGGCCTATTATGATTTTTTGTGATATAAGGCTCTTAATGATAGGACCAAGGCAGCCACTGCGACTGTTCTACTTTAGTACATTATTTTAAGACTGGCAGTTTGGGTTGGGCCTAATACCTAAAAATAGCTAGATGTTGCACACTAAAATATCATACCCAGAATTTGGTATGCACTATAGCCTAGGCCTGTCCTATAGGCAAGATCATGTCAACTATGCGCTAGAACATTTTTTCATTTTTTTCATTTTTCATGCACTACAACTATGCCACTTATGCTATATGTGCCAATGTAATATATTAAACTAAAAAAGCTTCTGCATGCCAGAATTCTCTAGGAAAAATAATAGCATCTTGAGTGTGGAGCCTGCCTAAAATGAAATTTTGACCTGCTAGCTAGTTCCACCAGTGAACGAGCCGAGCCCGGCGCCGCTAAAGGCGGCGTCGGGCAAGAGCCAGAGAACCCGAGGCCCCACCAGGGGCCGAGGGCGAGTGAATAATTTCTACCCATGGCGGCCGAAGGCCGACATGGGCTAGAAAGTATTTACGAGTAAATAAGTTAGACTCTTATGCATTTTGAAATTTCACGTTTTTTTGCTAAAAAATGCTCCTGTTTTGCAACCACTGCACCAATTGAGTTGAGTGAGGTGTTGATCGATAGAAAACTTTTAGATCTATCGAATGAATGTACTTTTAAATGCAGAGATTTTTTAAATGAGCCGTAAATTAACTGGAAAGACGATTTTTTCAAAAGTGCTTCTAGGAGATCTCAAAATTCTGGTACACCTTACCTTACGAGATACAGCTTCGACATCTGAGGATCAAAGTTATAAAACTAAATTTCCTACAAAATGGTATATGGCGCTTTGATTTATTTTGGTATCTTTATGTAGTTTTGGTGGGTTTTTTGGGTAAAAAAATGACCCTCATTTTATTATTTCCCCACTTTTTCCTACGAAGCTTTTTGAGTTTTGGCTTCAAAGCAGTGCATTTGGATGCGCAATGCAAATATCTACAAGTGTCTAAAGTTTAGTTTTCCTACGCTTCTGCAGTGCTGAGAAAATTGACAAAAATCGATTTTTCAAAAAATCACATGACTTTCGCATTATTGCTCATTATAATTTTGAGAACATGGTGCGAATAAGCCAATATTGAATTTCTATAGCATAGTTGCTGTACTATATTGGTGTAAATTGCTGCCGTCTGCTTTCGCTGCTTTCGGATTGAAAAATCGATTAGAAATCGATAATTTGTGATTTTTGGCTGATTGGGTGCCAGAAAAATGGGTGATTAAAATTTTAAAAGATTTCTAGATCAAATGCGGATACTGCAACGAGTTGTACTAATGTCTGGCTAAAATTTACCAAGTTTTTGAGTGTCTGCAACAAGTGCTCATGTGTCAAAAGTGATTGGAAATCGATCAGAGTAGTGATTTTTTAATATTTTGCTTGAAATCTGGCAAAAAATGCAATAGGACAGCAATATTTTAATGACGCCTGATTTCCCACATAACAGGGCATATTTGTGTGCAATTTCTAGAGATTCGGTTTACTGAGTAAAAAATTATCGATAAAAAACTGAAAACTTGACTTTTTACTTTTATGTTAGTTCCGGGGCTATTTAAACTGGAAATGGTAGGAATTTCGCATTGAAACCAATGCACAGTGTTCCATATAGTTAATTTAACAAATTTTGTGAATTTCATAACCATTCAATGTTTTTTTCATGTAAAAAATGCCTTTTTTGCATCGAAATTCATCACATTAAGCTGCATACCGCTTTGCATAATCTGCATTTGCATGTGATTGCTTGCATGGCTTTGGCATTGGGCTGAGTTAAGCTGGTTAGAAAGGAAGGAAAGGAAAGGAAAGGAAGGAATAATTGTACATACAATATACACACCCGTCCCTTCCAAGTGGGGTTGTGGCAACGCGAGAGGGCTTGGCGGCTTGGTTTGGAGGGCGTGTAATAGAGCTTCATTTGACTCGCACACAAACCAAGGGAAATTAGATCGATAAATGGGCGTCACGTGATTAGAATTTCATATTAAATTTAGCTCTTTAACTGCACATTTGAATTGCAAGCCCAGTACAAAGTTTGTCGGGCGCAAGATCCAAGTCACTACGTGTACAATCCTCCCCCCGACTAAAAAGTCAGGCGATACGGCTTCTGAAGTAGGTATGTACAGTGTTTTGGAAAGACTTTATTTATAGCTTTCTTTGCAAAATATAACCCTGCTACGCTCTGGAGTCATTAGAAATTTTTTTATATCGAGGCCTTCTAAAGCCTATTATAGAAGACTCGATTCCAGCTCATGGCTGCGGGTCAGATGAGAGAGAAAGAGAATAGAGAAGAGATAAAACTAAAGAGAAGATAAGAAATAAAACGAGAGCTAGAAGCGAGAGGAGAGGGGAGACTAGAGAGAGATTAGAGTGGAGAGAAACAGAACAAAGAGAGAAAATGGGAGAAGTAGAGATTTACATTTTTATTGAGCTTCTCAAAGTTCTTTTTCATCGGTACAAAACTAGGTTTATCAAGTAATATGAAGACCCACGTCTAAAAAGAAGCCCGTTCACTGGTGGCAAAAAGACGTGTGCGTCTTCATACTAAAATGAAATTTTGACCTGCTAGCTAGTAGCTACTATAAAAGATTATTTAGGCTAGGGCCTAGCTAGCTACCATATTAGGCCAAAGCCCAGAGTCTATACTATGAACTACTATATAGTTTGCTTAAATAGAACAATATCAGAGCCCACAAAGATAAAGCCAAGGACTAAAATGCATTACCCTTAGCTACTTCTATCCCAAGGATATGCAAAGTTGCAAATGCAAATCCCCTTTTTGACTCTAATAAGGCCAGGGAAATTGGCTTTTAAAGCATAGCTTAAAGGCATACATTTTGACACTTCCTCTATGGCCAATTATAGCTACTAAGGTATATCTTGATTGCTTTGCTTTGTTGCTTGTTGCTTTGCATTTAATTACTCTATTTGACTTAAGTCATTGCTTATGTCATGAAATCAGTGTTGGGCACTTCCGTTACCGAGTAACTTGCAAATGGTAACGCAAGTTACTTTTTCGTAAAGCGTTCCTTACGCAAGTTACTTTTTTATTTTAGTAACGGAGTAACGGTAAGTTACTCAAATTTCGGAAGTCCGTTACAGTTACTTTTCAACAATCGCCATATTTAAATTTAAAACTGAAATTCTTAGCTAGTACGCCGGTTGTCACATGTTTTTGCATTTTTCATTCCTAAATTCAAAATTAAGTAATAGTATCATATGGTATTGCGCTTAATTATTGAAGAAATACTTGAAACATGTTTTACTTTGTTAATTTCCGTAAAATATTTTCGCCTTTCATTTTCGATCGTTACTAAAAATTTTCTAGGTTTGATTCAAACAAAAAACCAAAGAAAGAAATTCATCTGTAGCCTCCACAAGTCCCTCCACTGGCACTGCAGTACCAAGGACGACTTAAGTAGAAGGACGGGAAACCTCGTTTCTTAGAAAAGTTTTGAAGGCACTTTTTCCCGAAAAAATACACTACGGAGATAGGAAGTTTTCATTTTTTCAGCACAAAAATTGTTATTGCGTTTGATAGGAGGCAGATCCAGTGTTCATCTTTTGATATGTTGTGCCTTTTTTATTGCTCTATCGATATTTATAAAGCTTTTCGTTCAGAGAATTGGGATTCTATGTTAATTTTTTATTCTACGTATATTTTCGCGTGTCTTGTGCTTGAAATACATTAGAATGCCACGGCTCGGCTCTTTAGCTTCATGAGTCTTTTTTATAATTCTTACCCGACTGTGTAGCAAATATTTGTAACAGAGATGATAAAATAGGTTCATAAAACCAAATATTGGAGCTGTGTCATGCATTTTTGTGATTTTTAGATACAGGAAATATACGTAGAATAAAAAATTAACATAGAATCCTAATTTTCTGAACGAAAAGCTTTAAAAATATCGATAGAGCAATAAAAAAGGCACAACATATCAAAAGATGAACACTGGATCTGCCTCCTATCAAACGCAATAACAATTTTTGTGCTGAAAAAATGAAAACTTCCTATCTCCGTAGTGTATTTTTTCGGGAAAAAGTGCCTTCAAAACTTTTCTAAGAGGCGAGGTTTCCCGTCCTTCTGCTTGAGTCGTCCTTGTGCAGTACACTAGACCATTTTATACAGTTCTATTTATTTTACTCTATTGAATTTTTGATATTCGTTTATTTTATCATTTATAATTTTAATTATTGATTGCCATTGCCCATTGGTCCTTCTACTTGCCTCACATCGTGTCGCCAATTCCTGTCTCTGTCTGTTAATCGGTTAATCCCAATGCCCAATGGCAAATTTCGGTAACAACAATGTGAAAAAATGTGCAATGTGAAAAAAGCAGAAAATTTTGTTAATAACATGGGTAACGGAAGTGAGTAACGGACAGTAACTTAAAAGTTACCAGGTTTTTGTCTAAAGTTACTAGGCTAACGTAAGTTACTTTTTAAAAATTGGTAACTTAAGTTACAGTAACGCAAGTTACTTTTTTTGAGTAACTTGCCCAACACTGCATGAAATATTAGGCCTAAATTAATTTTTTTATAAAACTAATTAAATTATTGTTAACAATTTCTGGTTTTTAATTTACTAATCTTGATGAAATTTATCTCTATCTATAGTGCATTTTGATTTTATTTCTATGTCTTTAGACTATAATATTTTATTGAGCCTAATAAAAAAACAAGTAATTAATTGAGTTATAAATCGAAATGAACTTCAAAATTTTTAAAATCTAGGCCTAGCAAATATCTGAGAGAGCAGTTCTAAAATGAGTTATATAAAAGGCCTCTACATTAGGTTGAGTGACAGTGTTGAATCCAACGGGTATGACTCATGTGTGAAATTCTCAGTGACTGCAGTCTGCAGGAGAGGACAGAAAGGGTCAACTTGTTCAAGTACCTATATTGAATCGATAAGCATATGAGGAAGCAAAGGATAAGCATAGTTGGTTTGGTGATTGCAGTAGTAGGTTAGTAACAAAGTGGGTCAGGCGAGACAGCCTGTTCGGCCAATAAAAGGTAAACGACCGTATATTTTGTTAACTGGCTTTGATCTTTGAGTGTGACTAACTAACCACGAATGGTTTCTATGAAATTGTTGATTTTGAATTTGCAAGATTTTAAATATTTACGGTATATAAAAGGAAAAGCGAAGAGAGCAAAAAACAAAGTACGAAGAGGAGGGATAGCAATACATGTACCAGTAACATAAAAATGTTTTGTAATCAGTTAGTTTGTCGTAGTAAAATGCGATTGTATTTTGACCTTAATGGGTACACTTGTAGAAAAGCGGAACCCGAATTCAATGCAACTAAAAGATTATAATACACCACTTTAATCCATCCGATCCAATAAATAATTAAAATTTTCATTTGCCAAAATAAAAAGGAAAAAACAAAGGAAACGAAAGACAGGGACAAAAGTTTAAGACCGACACGATTCTCTTTCATGCAGTGTATGGGACACAGGATGTGAAGAGGGGAGAAATAAATAGAGGGGAGGGAATTAAGAAGGAGAGAGGAGAGAGAATAGAGAGAAGAGATGAGGAGAGAGAGGAGAGAGAATAGAGAGGGAGAGAAGGGGGCCGTAGCCCAGCGGTAGCGCAGCTGCTCTGGTGTGCCAGCGACCCAGGCTCGATTCCAAGTGCAGTCACATTAATTTGGGGCTGAATTGGAATCTCTGCTTGGCTCTGCTCGTGCAATAAACGGCCTTGAGAGCCAACCCCCAAGGCGCAGTGAAGTTTACATGCCTAAACGATAATATAAAGTTAAGGCCGCTGTACACTCCCTGTGTGAGTGTGTGCCTGCGTACGTATCCGCGCGCTTGTGTGCCTGCTCAGGGGAGTCGGCGGAATGGGCAGTAAGCCTGCGCTACAACTCAAAGGGCCCGAGGGTCGGATACAGAGGCTTAAGCTTTGCGGGTCGGAGTTTGCCGACCCCTGACGTACATGTAGACTCTCGTGGAGTTACCCCAGGTACATGTAGAAAGATCGGTTCTGAAGGGAAGGGTTTCACACGGGGTGATGACGTCAAAACACCGCGGCTGTAACCCTATTATTCTCGCATCCTCAACTCCCGTGGCAAATGTCACCGGCTTCGAACTTGTCTTGACATTTCCTAAATAAGGAAGCTGTCAGATCCATGACAGATAATTAGAGGAGAAGGCACGGCTGCAATTCAAGTTTTTTCTAGATTCAAGTGGAAGTGAAAATCAATTTGTTATATAGATATTTTACTAAGCTGCAGCTGATACTGATATTTGTAATACGCGATACTACTTTATCACTTCAAGCGCTGAACTAGCTCTGCTGTCGGTACTGATTAAGAAACTCAGAGGATGAGTCCAAATTGAAACATTTCAAAAACAGTGTTCGTTTTTATCAATGTGCTATACCCATAGGACGTGTTTTCAAGTGCCTCATCTACGTTACTACCTATACTACTGAGAGATCCTAAGGCTAGCATTAAATTGCAATTGGAGTCGGAATGACAAATTTCTTCTGCTTATAAAATACCACAGTATGTAACTCAGTACATTTACCAGCTGTACTGAGGCAAGAGGATTAAAATAGAAACGCTCACTGTAGATTCAAAGTGCACGCGTTGGGCTGTGGCTGTACAGTAGGTGGCAGCGGGCGCGCACATAATAGCCAAGCGATTATGTCTCTCGCTTTCTACAAGGTACTAAAGCCAACTTAACTGGCGAGCGGTTATAATTAAGCATGAAATTTGCTGATAAGTAAGGTAATGCGTTAATCACTGCTACTTGCTCGCTAGAATAGCAAGGTACTCACGACTGCTGCTTACGATGAGCATCAGCCTAGAGCATCTACGGCTGCTGTCGGCCTGCGAAATGGGAGACGTCCAAGAGGCACGTCGGCTACTGCTGGCGGGGGTTTCGCCCGAATGCTGCGAGGCCGACACCAGAGAGACTCCCGTCTACGTAGCTGCCAGGTGAGAACATCCCATTCTTATGCATTTCTGGGCTAAACAGAGGAGCAAAAACTGAATCGGAGGTTTGCTCATCATCCGCGCCCAGTCGTACTGCCCACAGCCGATGCAGGAGGTGCTATTGCTAACGCTGCAGGCACCCTACCGGCGGGGACAGGCACGCACTCGGCGTTTCGTCGACTGCCTGCTAGCTGACGCCGGCGCCCCGGATTCGGCTGGCGGCGTGGCGTTCATTCGCGGCCTGGCCTTGAAGCGCGCCCTGAGATGCTGACTGCGTATTCTGTTGTTGTTGTTATGCTTTAACAATAATTCTTTTAACCATCTTTTTCCTTAGAAAAAAGCCTTCGAGAGCTTCAGATAGCTTGAATGTCAAATTTCAAAGTCTAGAAGCTGGGAGCTATATTCCCATTTAGATTTTTTTGGTTTCGCTCCCAGCTGGTTTCTAATCTGCTGTTCTGTGATAAGATTTAAGATTGCAGTCGGCTTTGGGTTTTACAGGTGTCCTGCAAGGCTGGCTAAATACTATAGGGCTGGGAAACCAGCGGTTTGCTTATTTCCAACAACACAACAAAATACGCAATCAGATCTTCTAAAAACAACGTATGCAGCAGAACCTCCTGCATCGTCTGCAGAGAGTACCACGATATCACGCGCAGCGATCGCGTGACATCGCGTGTTGCGTTATTGCTCTGCCGTTACTCTGATAATTTTTGTAGCCAGGGTCTTTGGATTCTGGAAGAAGATAACAAAAAAGCCAACGTAGCCTTTAAAATAGAGAACTCGCGGCGACCCGCGAAAGCGTTTCGAGGTCGAATCGATTTTTTAACTGTCTTTAATTTTCATAAGTAGTTGGCGGTATCAGGGTACGAGTAGTTAAGATAAATAAAATTGGCAAAAAATTCGTTTAAAAAGGATTTTAAAAACATCGATGCAGAGAAGGACACGCAAGAGTCGTCGACCTGCTGGCCCGTTTCGGAGCTGACATCGATCACACGGAGGTGGACGGCTTCAGTCCGCTATACATGGCCGCTCAGAACGACCACTGCGCAGCTGCCGAGCGGCTGCTGGCGGCCCAGGCGGACGTGGACCTGCCGCAGCAAAACGGCGGAACCCCACTGCTCATCGCAACTCAGCAGGGCCACGGCGGCATGGTCCGGCGACTCATTCAGGCCAAAGCCGACGTAAATTGCGGTAACGTCAATGGCACAACGCCGCTGTACATTGCCTCGCAGTACGGAAACGCAGGCCTCATCCAGCGGCTTTTGGACGCTGGCGCCGCGCCCGATCAGCCAGAAACCGACGGCACCGCGCCTCTGTGGGTCGCGGCTCAGAACGGACACTTCGAAGCGGTCGAGCGACTTGTGCAGGCCGGCTGCGAGCTGGATCCGCGCCGCCTCGAGACCCAGTCGACACCGCTGTTCATCGCAGCTGAGAACAACAACCTGGACATTGTGGAGCTGCTGATCACGGCGGGAGCAAACACGGAACTGGCTGACTATCACAACCAGACGCCGCTGTACACGGCGGCATGGAGTGGCTATTTGTCCGTTGTTGAACGCCTGATCGAAGCTGGAGCCGCTGTCGATGTGGCGAGATCTGACGACGGCACAACCGCGCTGTTTCGCGCGGCGATTCGAGACCATGCGGCACTCGTTAAACGCCTGGCCGCCGCCGGGGCCAACGTCAACCACCCGGCAAGGAACGGTCACACCGTCCTGGTTGCCGTCTCTCTAAAAGGTGACGCAAAGATGGCGGCTCTGCTGCTACAGCTGGGCGCCGACGCAACTGTGGCGTGCGGAAATGAAAATCCGCCACTGACACCGCTTCGGGCGGCAGTCGAGTTCAATCGAGTGGCCGTGGTTCGAGTGCTGCTAGACGATGCTTCTGCCAAAGGACGGCGGTTCAACAACTGCGACGAAGCGTTTCGCCGCGACGCTCTGGACTGCACTAGACTGTCTCGGCGGAGAGGCTTGAGGGAGATCGCCAGCCAGCTGGGAGCGTTCTGGAACACGCGGCCTGTGACTCCGGGGCAGCAACAGAGTCAAAGTTTGACGGTAGAGAGCAGGTGAAAATAGGAGCCTCTGAAATGTTTATACAACTTTTCCTTTTGGTGTTTCTCATAAAAAAATGAAACAGACATTTAATGGGTTTGATTTGGGTCAGCTAAATGTCATATTTTTGGTCGCATCCATACACTAGAGAGCACATTAGGACACTCAGAGAGTAAAAATTTCTTAGAACGCCTTATAACCAACTTTTACCAACTATTTCAGTAACATCACACAGTCAGGAGCGGCTGAACTCCGAGGACCTCAAAGCCTTCACGAAGCGTTCAACGCTGCCGGTTTCACCAGCGATCGGGCGGCCTTCCAGTGCGCCATGTCGGACGTGCTCGAGGAGGTGATTCGCGGCCACAGGAACACCAGAGAAGTGAACCTTGTGGGCAGCTACAGCGAGGGCTGGGGCAACAGCCTGGTTTCGCTGAACGGTCGCACGGACCCAGACTCAGATCTGGACATAACAGAGTTCTCGCACAGGAGACTGTTCCACATTCGGGGCAGGTGTCGCTGCACTGAGCCCCAGGTGGAAGATGTCCTGGACTACGACAGGGGCCATGTGCTCTACGAAGGAGCCAGTAAGTTTGTTGTGTTCGGTTTTCGCTGCAAAAATAAAGTCGCACTAAAAAGTTCCGAAGATATGCAATAAAATTTTGATCGTTACCTGCAGGCTCCAACCCGTCCCTGCCGGACAGAGGCTCCGATCTCAGGCCCGCCATGGACCTGGTGCCAGCGTTCGCTTGCTGCTCCTACCCGGATATTGCCGTTCTGCATCAGCAGGACACTTACCTGCCAAAGCTGCTGTTAGCCGAACTGCGAGCGGAGCTGTCGCGGCCTCGCTCCTGCCACCTGATCCGCGCCTCGGCTCCCGGTTTCGAGGCCAAGCAGATGCGGGTGAGCACGACCTTCTTGGAGAAACGGTTCATGCGCAGTCTCACCGCAGTCCAGGGACAGCTGTTCCTGACACTCAAGTTCCTCATCAAGCGGGTCATTGGCAAGGAGCTGAATGTACACGGACTCAAGTCCTATCACGCAAAGACGCTCACGTTCCGCATGGTGACTAGCACGGAGCCAAGACTGTGGCAGCCGGAGAACCTCAGGGAGCTGGTCTGTAGCGCTCTTGAGGATTTGCGCCACTGCTTGACCACCGCTCCGCCTGGCGAGTGCATGCCGCACTACTTCATGCAGGACGCCCCGCTCTACCTGCGGCGGGGCAGCTCAGCCAAGGCCGAGGTGATCGCCGCTCTGGACAAGGTGAAGAGCAACTTGGCAATGTACTTGTCCAGTCTGGCGTCACAACTGCAGCCACTGACGGATGCTCAGGCCAGCTTCCGGCTGCATCCGTTCACCTTGCTACCGATCTACCTGGTGCTGCCTTGGCCAGACGAAGGAGAGCTGCAGTACCACCACCTGTACGCTGTTGTTCGCAAGCTCGTGCTCGATCTGGGAGCGCCAAAAACTCCGAGGACTCAGGCCGAATTGCAGGAGATGTACCGCCTGGCACAGCGACTGCCTTATTGCGCGCTCACCGCCCGCACCTGCCTACTCGCGCTGGCGCTGCTCCGAATGTCGCGTCCGTCAGAGGCAGCTCAGCAGCTGCGGCTCAGCCTGGGCTTCGAGAGGCGTCATCAGCGACCACTGCTGCGCAGCCTGCCGGTGGGCCTGGCCGCCGGGCAGGACGACGGCGGCCGCGGCAACATCCGCCGCCTGCTGGAGACGACAGACTCGGCATGGCGGTTCTGCTTCTACTACGAGTCTCTGCCGGGCCCCAGCTTCCACTACCTGCTGCCGAGTCCCAGCGCCTACGCTAGCTTCCCCTGCATCATGGCCAGCTACGAGAACTTCTTCTACGTAAACTTCGAGGCTCTGGCCAGATTGCTGATGTGCCAGCTGGCTCCGGACCTGCTGACTACCGCTGAGACGGACAGCTGGTTCCGGGAGCTGCAGACCGGCGACCCGGACTGGCTGGAGGTGGCCGTGCTCGCCCAGCACAGCCGCCGGCCTGAGCAGCTGAGGTGGGCGCTCAGCTGGCTGAGCAGTGCGCGGCCGGTGAGCCTCGAGATGCTGCGTGACATTCGACAGAAGATCGATCGGCTGCTGGCACCGGAGTGATGGAGCTGCTGCGGCTTCAGCAGCTCGAAGCACCGAAGTCAGTGAAGCAATGAACAATATCAGACATATTCGATCAATAATTGATTTATGATAATTGATTACACATACCCTAATAGGCAGATGTGCAACCGACAGCTGATTTAACAGCTGAGTGAACTGAAGCAATGCAGAGTTGAGCGTTCTGCTCGTGGACACAAATAGTTCCGAGTGGGTAGAGAATCGAACCCCCGACCTTTCAGTTGTGAGTCCGACGCTCTAATCACTAGACTACAACTTCCCCCAAGAACCCCTCAAAGCCCCGTTTGACTAATTTATTTCCCTGTCGTTCTGCGTACAGCACGCACGCTACGCCCACAGCCGATTCAATAGCAGTACAAAATCAGATTGCGCGAAAACTTTTGTAGCTGGCGCAATCAACTCACTTGAGGGGCCAACCCCCAAGGCACAGTGAAGTGTACATGCCTAACGATAAATAAAGTTAGGGCCCCTATACACTCCTGTGTGAGTTTGTGCCTGTGCGTATGACTGTGCACGTATCCGTGCGCTTGTGTGCCTGCTCAGAGGAGTCGGCGGAATGGGCAGTGATGCCACTCGCCGGTTTTGGGCAATGTCACTCAAGAGACAAAGTCTTGAGAGAAATTATTCTTGTCTTGTCTTATTCTAGTCTTGAGAGATAATTTCACAACGATCGAAATTAAAATCTTAAAGTTAGATACTTCAAACTCTTCGATCGATTTTTAAACCAACCGACAGGTTTACAATTTTAAATAAAAAACCTTTCTGAGTCTTAGATGCAGAAATACGAGTACTCAGCAACTGCTAATCGATGCCTTTTCCCCATCATTTGACAGACAAAACACCTTATTCCTTGTCTAATAATTCTGTTAGACTTGCATGCATTCAAGGGTTCCCAGACCTAAGGGAGAGAAATGGACCTTTGCAGAGCTCTCATCGTTAGATTGGCAGCATGCAGGTAAAATTGAATAAACTGATCAGCACGAGGATGCGAACACAGGCCTAAAGGCTATCTCGTGTTTTTATCTAGCCATGTTATCTGCTGAAGGTGGCTGTTGTTCGAGTCTTTTATGCAATCGTTCTTTCAAAACTTTCATTAATTCATTATTGCGGAGGGGCTGCTCAACGCTCTTGGCGACACCGTCCCGCAACCAGCGCTGAGGCAATACACTCATGCACACGCTCACACAGGGTGTACAGCGGCTCTGACTTCCTGACCGTCAGGCATGTACACTCTCTCTGCACCTTAGTGGTTGGCCCTCATGGCTGCGAATCGCACGACAACCCCCGGGCCAATTCTCGTGCACAAGTCAAGTCCCAAGATACTGTGGCCGCGAGCGGAATCGAACCAGGGACTCTTTTTTATTGTAGCTACGCTCGTATAAATTGTTTTTTGAAAACTTTTTAAAAGCCTTTCATGAAAGCTCCTTAAAATTGAAATAATAAGCTATACATGTATGAATACCTGTCGCAGCTTGATTGTGTTTGAGCAGTCTTGCTGGACTGGGCAAGAGTTGCTAATTAGGCAGACATGGAAGCTTAAGAGAAATTGCAACTGCCTGAATTTTACCACCAGAAATGCATTAAGGGTTCTTTGTAGAATTTGATGACATTTTGTGCTTCTCGGCTCCCGATGCAATCTTCCATTCTCTGCTACACCTGGCGAGTGCCTGAGGCTGGCAGCTCTGATGGGTTCTCAGACAGGCTGCTCACGCTCAGCAAACACAATGGGAGCTGAACCCAGAGCAGGTGAAATTCTCTAGCAAAAATATTCAAAGAAGCCAGGCAAGGAGAGAGAAGGCAGCTGCAAATACGCAGTTTTTGGCTAAACAGTGCCTCGATGCCGTTCCCATGGTGACTGCTAGTGAGACAGCTTTAGACATGATATAACTTTTTAAACAACTGAGTTCCACCAATCATTAGGGCGATGAGGAGTAGCGGAGTCTGAGTGGCAGCTGAGGCCAGTTAAAGCTGGAAACTCACGCAATTTCCACACGCGGCGCAGCGTTTTTGTTTTCTTGAAGCCAGCCTAAAATTAGACAAACTTTTTCATTGCTGCCGGAATGTCCGTTTGGGCCAGCAGTTGGCTTTGCGGAGTGCCTCTGCTGCTGCTCGGCTGCTTCTGCTGCCTGCGGTGGGCCACCGGCTCTGCCGCAGATCCCGGCGGTTCCGGGTCGGTTGGTGAGTTCGGAGCTTACCATGATTGCTGGGCTGGTGATGGAAGGTGTGATCTGATCTACTGACTATACTCGTACAGGAGTCACAATGTCCACTTCATGCAAATTTTTGCGTACAAGCTATTGTAGATGCTAGAGTGCCATTATCGACGGTATTATCGATGCTAGAGTGCCATTGTTGACGTTATTATCGATGAAAGAGTGCCATTATTGACGTTATTATCGATGAAAGAGTGCCATTATCGACGTTATTATCGATGCTAGAGTGCTATTATCGATGTTATTATCGATGCAAGAGTGCCATTATCGACGCTATTGTTGATGCAAGAGTGCCATTATCGACGCTATTGTTGATGCAAGAGTGCCATTATCGATGTTATTTTAGATGCTAGAGTGCCATTATCGACGCTATTGTTGATGCAAGAGTGCCATTATCAACGTTATTGTTGATGCAAGAGTGCCATTATCGACGCTACAGAGCTATTATCGACGCCGGAGAGCCATAATACATGTAGATGCTGGAGAGCCATTATCGACGCTATTGTTGATGCAAGAGTGCCATTATCGATGTTATTTTAGATGCTAGAGTGCCATTATCGACGCTATTGTTGATGCAAGAGTGCCATTATCAACGTTATTGTTGATGCAAGAGTGCCATTATCGACGCCGGAGAGCCATAATACATGTAGATGCTGGAGAGCCATTATCGGCGCTAGAGTGTTAATTTAGGCAGAGAAGGTACCAGGCCAGATGCTAGTAAATTAGCGAAGGTACTTACTTTGAGGTCCGATCCAGGTGCTATGGCGCTATTTCCTAGGAGACAATCTAGGAGGGAAAGCAAAATGTTTTGCAGACATCTCGATATCTTTGACAATCCCGATGCTCAACAGCCAGCCGCTACTTCACCTCGGCGAGCTCAGCACCGGCTCCGATATCTTCCCCAATGTCTGTCAGCCCGGCCCGCAGCGACATCGAGTGCGCCGGAATCTGCGCTTCGAAACTCGGCTGTCGGCACTTCCGGTTCGCAGTCGAGAGCCTGAGCTGCGCCCTTTACGACGCAGGCAGCGGGGGCGCCGGAGGGACTTCCGAAGTGGCGGCTTTTGAAGCCGACGGTGAGAAGCAAATCTCAGTGCGACACTTATCCAAGGACTACTAAAGTAGAAGGACGCGACACTCGCAATCAATAGAAAATGTTTTGAAGGCCACCTTTCGCCGAAAAATGCACTACGGAGATAGGAAAGCTTCATTTTTTCAGCACAAAAATATTTATTCCGTTAGATAGAAGGCCGACCCAATGCTCATCATTTAATATGCTCTGCCTTTCTTACAGCTCTATAATTGATATTACGGCAATAGATCTTTGATATCAATAGAGCTATAAGAAAGGTACAGCATATCAAATTATGAACACTGGGTCTGCCTTCTATCGAACGCAATAACAAATGACATTTTCCATAGACTGCGAGTGTCGCGTCCTGTATATACATGCTTTAGTTGTCCTTGCACTTATCACTGGGATCCCAGTTGCTACAATAAAGCCAGAGCCACAGCTTTGACAATGCTCAAAGTGCGACCCTAAGTGCTCGTAATTGTGGGACCTTGACTAAAGTTGATGTCAAATCGACACCCTGGAGTGAAAGCCAAAACGGTAGCTTAAAACGCTTCAACCTTGATAAGATGTCATTTGAGGACTGCTTGAGGTCGAGACTTAGGGCCAAAAGGTACAAGACGTTTTGGGCATTCAAATTCCCGATTCTAATCGAGAATGTTGGGGGTCACTGAGAATTCAACCCGCGCGATTACCCCACAGCAACCAACTGCCCCTACATGGCAACACTCGGCGATCGCAGCTTCTGCACCTTCCAAGAGCGAAACAGCGCCTCTGTGAGCTTCGAGAGAACCTGGACAGAGTACGAGGCCGGCTTTGGAGACGGCAGCAACTTCTGGATCGGCGAGTGGCGAAGCTTTTGTCTACTTATGTATCAGTAGTATTGTAGGATTTTGGTAACTTTTATTAAAGCCCTTTGTTGTCTAGTGGTTAGGAGGGTTATAGCCTAGAGACTAGAGCGTCGGACTCACGAATTCAAGGTCGGGGGTTCGATTCCCGATCCCTCAGGAACAATATGTGTCCTTAAGCAAGACACTTAACTCTGCATTGCTTCAGTTCACCCAGCTGTGAAATGGGTGCCAGCATTAGCTTGGGTAATTGAAGGTGTGTGTGGCGACCCCCCAGTCCTTGGACTGAACAGCCGTACGCAGCCTTCAGATGCGAAATAGCTGCGGCTGAGCTGTCGGTTGCACATCTGGCATGATTGGGGCAGGTGTAATCAATTATTATTATCAGTAGTAGTATTATTAAGACCTTAGATATTTAGTATATTGTGATAAAGACCCTTGACTTTTATATCCTAAATGTCATTGCCGAAGGCTCACCCATTCCGTATCAACTTTCCGTATCAAAAATTTGACATTCAGTCGTACCCGTGTCAATCAGGCCTCCAGCGCATTCACGAGCTCACAGCCTCCACGCCGAGAACCCTCCGGATCCGTTTTCTGCTGTACAACAACTCCGAGTACTTCAACGAGTACAGCAGCTTCACGGTGGGCAATTCGACAACAAAGTACCAGATGAACTATGCCGCGTTTCTGTCCAACCAGTCAAACTTGGCGAGCGACTGCCTGGCGGTGCACAATGGAATGAAGTTCTCCACCAAGGACCAGGACAATGACGCTGCGCAGGCAGACTTCTGCGCAGTCGCATACGGAAATGCGGGCTTCTGGTTCAACTACTGCCTCACGTGCAACCCGAACGGTTGGTACGCGCCCAGCGGAGACGTCTACAGCCCCAAGTACGCCTACTGGAAATGCGTCGAGAATAACTACACTGCGGTTCGCTCCATCAGCATGATGCTGCAAGTCTGAAGTCTGCAAGGCTGAATTCGACAAGTCAGCCAGAGATTGAAGAGATGAAAGAGTACTGCATGGGGATCGAAAATTTTCATGCACACTTGAGAATATTGTTTTGTAGCTATTTGTTTAAATCGGTAGGTTTATATATGGAGCTTTATTTAGTTCTGTAGGTGGTCAATTATTGTTTTATTAGCCATGATGCTTCAGGATACACAGAGTTAAACTTTTTCTGGAATATATTTATTCAAACGAAGGTTTCAATAAATAAATACACAGTTAGAGCACACTTTTTAAAGAGCTGGAGTAGTGGTTAATCATAGATGAAAATGTTGAAGTTAAATAAAGCTGACCTGATTTTTGTTTCAATTTAAACTCTTCCAAATCAACTGAGATCAGTTCCAGTCTATCCGCGGGAGCTGAGCTGCATGAGAGCGGCGAAAGCAGCGATGAGCATCCGGGGCCGGGCCTGCGCAATGTCCACCGGGGAGGCGAACACCTTGGCACCGGCTCGCCAGCTTAGACTGACAGCCAGGCGGGCGTTCTGCAGCCGCTCCTGCGTTTTATTCGAGGTTGGTTGGCTCAGCCAGGTCATTGGGAGCGTCAGGGCACATGCAGTACGAATACCCTCGAATTTGTTATGGGAGACCCATATTTATTTCAGAACGGTATTGAGTGTTTAGTGTTTTCGACGTTAAAATAGCAATTGTCCCTGTTGGGACATAAACCTAAACCTAAACCTAAACCTAAACCTAAACTACGTGTCGCTCGCAGGTTTTTCTTTTTTACTTTTTGAAGGAAAATAATGGGTTTAAAGCAAAAAGCACCCGCCCTGAAATTCTGACATCTAGCCTGAAATATCAGCATCCTCTGAGTTTTGGATCGAAGCATCTCAGCAACCCCCATGAGTCTTGACCTTGAAATCTCAACGATTCTCCCCATGAGCAACAGCATTTCGGCGACCCCCCATACATCTCAGCAACTCTCTTTAAGAGCCACAAAATTTCAGCAGTTCTTCAGCCTCAAGCTTGTTGTTCGAGTCCAAATTTGAAGCTTTATTGCCTGTCTGATCGACGGATTGCTGACAAATGCTGGGAAGTTCGTGATTCTCAAACTCACCGCCTCGGTGGCCCCCGGCAGCACCAAGCTGTAGTCGACGTAGCCGGGCCTCAGGCAGTCGATGAGGTCCAGCAGGCAGTGGCAGTTGCCCAGGCCGGCGTCCAGAAACGAGCGCAACCGCGACTTCTTGCCACCGCGCTGCAGCTGCTCGTTCGTCCACTCGACAATCGTGTTCTCGTCAACCAGCCGCTTGGAATTCTCGACTCGATTGTCCCCCCTGGAGACTGCGGCCGGGTTGTGCGAGAGCATCAGCTGCCGCAGCAGCGCAAGAGTCGGCATCTCGTCACCGTCCAGGAGGCTCTTGCCACGGATGCCCACCAAGCTGAAGCCCAGCTGCCTGCCCAGCTCCACAGCGTAGTCGCAGTTCTCCAGCCGCTGAAAGTAGGCTCGGGCCCCGCGAAGTGTCTGGCTCACGCGCGACCACTGGACCAGGCCCGGCCGGATCTGGTCCAGCAGCTGCAGGTACGGCAGCCCGGAGCTCGCGTCTGTGTACAGGCAGTTGATCCTGGGCTGCACCCCGGCCGAGTTCATCCAGTTCGCGTAGGTTCTCTCCTCGCGAACCAGCTCTGGCGGCTTTTCAGCGGCCTGCTCAGCCCCGGCCTGGCCGCCATCCGGCAGCTCGGGCAGGCAGGGCCACCTTTTGAACAGGTTGGCCACGAACATGACGTTCAGGTTGGAATTTCCGCTGACAATGTCCTCCGGCTGAAGAAATTCGCGAGCTTCAATGAGATCCGCGTTCTGCAGAACCAGCTGCGCTCTCAGGAGGAGGTCACTTTGAGCGACAATTCCCTGCAAGTTTGCGGCATTTTCAAGCTTCATTCAGATGCACTGGGGCAAGTTCCTGCTCACTCCCAAGGATGTATTCTTTGTCCTCAGGCAGTGCAGCATTGGATTTAGCCACACCAGCCAAAGGCCGGGTTTAGTTTAGGTCAGGTTTAGTTTAGATTGGGTTTAGTTTAGGTCAGGTTTAGTTTTATGAACGGGATGAGAATACAGCCAGAAGGCAACGCTCGAAAGTGAAAAGTGACTCAAAAAATAAACAGCTGCTTTCTAAAGTGCAAAATTTAGGAAGCAGGGGTACGAGTAGGATTCTGTCTTTTCGGGTCGAATGTGTGCGATAAGCTAATACTTATTGCGATCAGAACCGAGGTGACTCACCGCAGCAGGATTCAAGCAGTCCCTCATGTCAGGCGGGCAGATCTGCTGCAGCAGAAGCGCGTAAGCCGCGCTGTCTCTCACATCCTCACTGAAGTTTTCAATCGAACGTTCACTGCCCGCATTACGCAGATGGTAGTTCACCCATCGCATGAGCATTTGCTCAGGTGCAATGCCTCGAATGTCTGCGTCCTGTTCTGTCTCTGGGAGCATGGCTTTGAGCTTCTGCGAGTCTGCGGCAGCTGCCTGCTTGACAGCATCAGTCAGGCCGAACCAGATCAGCTGCCACAGGAGATCGAGCAGCAGCTTCGGACTCTGCGCCAATTCAGCCGCCTCGGAGCTAACGGGAACTCCGAGGCTTTGAGCCGAGTTCAGCGCCAGGGTAATGTTCTCAATCTGGTGCGACCGATTCATGCCTGCGTCTCTGTGCAACGCTCGCTTGTCGATTGTGTCCTGTGAGACAGCGTTGACCGCGCTGCTGCAATGGACAGATGTAGTAGTGAAATGTTCTGTCAGTTGCAATGCTTTAGACTACAAGCTGCAAACAAAGGCTCTAAGTTTTCTTGGAATAAATCCAGGAAACCTTCAAGGATTGTTCTGCTACTTGTATCACAGAATAAATAATTGCATGCAACGGTTAGTGATTTACCATAGTAATATGCCATCGTCAAATTTCCCTTCGATTTCCGCCAGGATGTCCTCAATTGGCAAGTACTTCTCACAGTCAGGATCCGACCTCAGGTTTTTGTTAAGCCAATCAGCCACTGCTGCCTTCTCTCCAGCAGCTGGTTGGTCTGAAACCTCTGCTCCAGGTTCATCCTTCGACTCTGAAGTCTCGTTCTTCGTTTCCATAGTAGGAGGTTCATCTTCTAACGTTTCGAATCGGACAGCATCCAGTGCCGGCTCGTCTTCTGGTGCTTCCGGTTGCGCCTCTCCCAGTGCCGGCTCGTCTTCTGGTGCTTCCGGTTGCGCCTCTCCCAGTGGCGGCTCATCTTCCAGCAGCAGTTTTTCTAATTCGTTTTCCAGCTGCAAATCGGCTAATTCCTCAGGCCGAGGCGCATCCGGCAGCGGGTCCAGCGCCATCTCTTTTCTTTCGTGGTTCTCCTGCTTTCGCTTGCGCAGTCTTTCATTACCCAGGCGACTCAGGTTGAGCTTAGCCGCCGATCGAATTTCCTTGTTTCGAATAGTTTGATCCTTCTCCGATTCGAACTTGTAGCTTAGCAGCTCGGCGCACATGTTCTCACTGGGACCGCCGAGCAGCTTAACAGACGAGCCTGCCGAGTCTTCGAGTCCCTCGATGGTGCCCTGCCAGATGTTGACATCGTCCCGCTGCATCACGGTGCGCTCGTTCTTGCCCTCGTTCAGCAAGTAGGCCACTTTGAAGTCCGGATCGCCGATTCGGACACTCACCGACACCGGCTTGTTCAGAGGCAGCAGCTTCTGCGTCGGATGCAACAGTAGATTGTCGCTGCTCCACGCGGGCAGGGGCTCCGGGAACTGCTCAGCTCGACCGTCCAGCTGGCCCACGCACCGGATGAAGTAGTTCATGTAGCGCTGCCACGGGCTTGAGCTGCTCTGTCGGTAAAATAGTTGCAGAACGTAGTGACCAGCGATCTTGAACCGCACGTCCACGATGAAGCCGTCGCTGTCCCTGGAGATGAAAGTGTAGCCGCTGAGCTCTTCGCTCTCCCCGTTCGAGCAAATGTAAGACAGCTCAGCCCTGATTTCCAGGCGAGCTCTTGAAGCAAACTTGAGCTGAAGGCTGGGGTCATTGCAAAGAATGTACGGATCGGGATGGCTCAGCGGCCGCACGAGTTCTTGCACGGCATCGTCAGCAACGTCCAGTCCGCCCAGGCTGTCCAGGTCCGGCAAGGGAAAGTCGCGACAATCGCGAAATTCAGACGCAGAGTCGAGCAGAAACTGACAGACTGGGATGCCTCTGTCGCGGACGACCAAGGCGAATGACCCCGAGTCTGGCGACAGAAACTGGATGCTGGTCTTTGGACCGACTGTCCAGGTCAGCAGGTTCTTTGGCGATATGCTTTCGTCAGCGGCTCCGTACAGCTGGCACTCCAGCCGGTGCGGGCGCTGATCTGTGGACTCCAACTGAATCAGCCGCTCGCCGTCCTCCACCTTGATCTCGCCGGGCTCGTCCGTTCTCAGTCGAGTAGCAGCAAGCTGCGCTCCGGCCCCAAAGTGCATCAGATCCGCGCAGCCCACGGGCACCATCTTGGCGGTCCGGTCAGCTCGGGGGCAGTGAATGACGTAAGAGACGTATTCAACTCCCTTTTGTACAATCTTGTCGGGATAATCGATAGTTCTTAGGGAATAAATTGATAACATGAATTTCCCGCTGCACGGCGGAACAAACTTGAAGCGCACAGTGTCGTGGCTCATTCTGGTTGTTTTGGACAGGTAGCCGTTGATGCTGGCTTGCTGTTTGATCTCCGCCCGGGTCCCATCGGTGATGTTGGATTTGTGGATGCTAACAACGGCTTTGTAGTCGTACATCTGGCCGGCAGCCTCCCTTAGGTAAACCTTGACGGTACCTGGCTTGCCCAGAATGACATTCAGCGGGTGGCTACTGGGGTTTATGCTGTAGTGGAACATCTCGTCCAGGGCCCCTGAAAAGAACTTCGGCATTCGATGAAACTCGGCCAGGGTGAGGGGCCTGGCCAGCAGCTGCCACTGGATCAGTTCCTCCACGGGGAAGTGCGTGAGAATGAGGTTCTCCGGATCGGTGAGGAAGTAGAACTCGTTGCAACCGTAAATCAGCCGTCCCTCCGACTTCCTCGAGTCCTCAACGTTGCCCTGGTTGTCCAGTTTGGAATAGTTGCCAGTGTCGAACTCGGTGAGGATCTGCGCGCCCCACAGCGGATCGACGAGGCGCCACTCGCCCTCGACGTAGCAAGCGGTCCAGTTGCCGCCAGACCTCCGGGCCTCCATGCCGCTCTCGAAGCCCGCGCCTTTCTTGTAGCCGAATATCTTTTTGGATGGCACATTGGTCAGCCTGTGCATGTAGTTTTCAGGTAGTATACAGTATTGGTATCTCATAGAGTTTTTGCTTTAAGGTAATGCTAGTCTCTTTAACAGACCAGCTCATATCTTATTTGTTATTTTGCTTTTTATCCCAAATTTTAAACACTAAACTTGAGTTTTCAAGAATGGCTTTACTGAGTCCTAATTTCAAAGTAAAACTCGCAGAGAAACGCATTTTTAGGATGTGTTTCTGTTCTTGTGCTTTAGATTGACAATAATTCTAAGTAGGTTTTCAGTCATATGTGCATACCTAAATAGGTTTCCACATGGCCAAGTGGGGATATAAAGAAAAAAATTATATATATTTGATAATCAAAGCCAAAAAGTGAGCATAACTTTTTATCTTCATGCTGATAATTAACCTTACCCGATCAACCAATCGAAAATCTCATCACTGTCGTTGGTTTGCCGCATCCGCCTGACCCGGGTGTAGAACTCAGACTCAACCTCCGCCTCGGCCAGCTCGTCCACCGGCAGGCAGCAGACGAAGCAGAAGGCCGCCCGCACCGAGTCCAGGCCGCAGCGGCTCCGCTCGAACAGCCGCACGGCGAATTCCGCGTCCGACTCGAGCGGCTCCGGCTGCAGCGACTTCACGAATTCATCCTTCTCGGCGAACTTGGCCGCGTCGAAGATGTCCGACTTGAGCCGACGCGATGGGAACGGGCCGACATCCGTGGCGTCCGGGTCTTTGGGCTCCTCGCCCAGAGTGCGCTGCAGGTGGGCGAGCACCGTGGGAGTTGGGTAGAACCCGGACGCGATTTTCTCGGCCAGGATGTCCTCGTCCAGCAGGTAGGAGGCCAAGTCGATTTCCCCATCTTCCGGCCGGTAGGTGCGGTAATACTCCAGATCTGCGAGACTCGGTGGAAGGGACATTGCAGAATCCCAAACACGTAAGCAGCTCTACAAGTAAAAATTTCTTCTCTTTGATTTTTTGGAGAGCTCTTGAATGCAGCACTGCTGGCCCGCTATCTAATCTTAATTACGCTAAAAATAAGGCACTAACATTCTCACGGATTTACTGCTGCTCTTCTCACCGCCCGTACGAGCGCAGCAGCGCGCAAGTGCACAAAACAACCGCCTTTGACAGGCTGCGATATGAAGATACGAAGCTTACAGAAGCCTGAAGCGTACGTACGCTTCTGCTGGCTCGTGAATGTACGATTGTACTTTTAATTTAACAAGCCCGCAAGCAAGTGAGAGCGCACAGACTTTGAGTCTCGTACAAGCGGCAGACAATCGAAATAAAATGGACAAAAGCGGGTATACAGCAAAACCGCAACCCTTAAGGAGGCCGTAATGTCAAGTGGTCTGGCGCAGTCGCATTAATTTCGAGCCGTCTGCTGATGCAAAATTATAACGGCTTTGGGGGAGGGAAACCCCCAGGGCACAGTGAAATGTAACATGTCTAACGATAAATAAAGTTGGGGCCGCTGTGAAATCCTGTGTCCGTGCATAAGACTGCGTACGTATCTGCGCGCTTGTATGCCTGCTCAGGGGAGTCGGCGGAATGGGCAGAAATGCCTCTCGCCGGTTGTGTGACAATGTCGCTTTAAGTGCGCCAGGGTGTACACAGCCCCTTTGTCTCCCACTAAAAAATCGCAATCCATTCTTTTATCTGTAAAATTTTAACCGACGTCAAGAATATCCTGGTGCGAGAAACAGAGTTTATTTCATGTTTATTAAGCAAAGAAAGTAGTAAATTTACTAAAGAAAGCAAACTGCCAAATCTACAAAGCAATTAGCTTTTCACTTCAACTCGGAACTGAAGTGCGCAGGTTTAAGCTGAAACAAGTGGGACAAGATTTGTGCATACGTCTTCGTATATTTGTCAGTGAGCAGTACAAGCAATATCAGTGCAGAGCTGAATGGAGCGAAAGATCTATCAGACTTACGAGTACTAAAGCAGTTTATAACTGGGAAGACTAAATACATAAATGCAACGGAGACAAAAGTTTGCAGAATTCATCCAACTACATGTCCAAGCAACATTAGATGTAGAAAACTGAAGGTAAACTTATGAACAAAGCTTAGCGTTGAGTAGGTTTCTAATCATCTACCCACCTGTGAGTAGGTTTCCAATCATCTACCCACCTGTGAGTAGGTTTCCAATCATCTACCCACCTGTGAGTAGGTTTCCAATCATCTACCCACCTGTGAGTAGGTTTCCAATCATCTACCCACCTGTGAGTAGGTTTCCGATCATTTATCCACCTGTGAGTAGGTTTCCGATCATCTACCCACCTGTGAGTAGGTTTCCAATCATCTACCCACCTGTGAGTAGGTTTCCGATCATCTACCCACCTGTGAGTAGGTTTCCAATCATCTACCCACTAATCAACTCATCTAATCACCAGGGCTCAATGCAGCAGCACCCCCGGCAGCAGCTGAGCTACCTTAACCGCAGCCGCCCTGTCTTTATGATATCCCAGATGCAGGAAGTCGTGCCTGGCAAAGGCGGCAACAGACTGGTTGACAAAGCTGTCAGGCCGCTGCAAGAACCTGTCGCAGTGCAGCAGCTGCAGGGAGTTGAGCAGCAGGCGCCGAAGCAGCGGCACTCGGCACTGCCAGCGAAGTTTGGCGAGGCTCGGCGCCTCAGCGTCGAACACAGGCTGGAACAGCTCCGGCGGCGCCACCAAGATGCTTGGGGCAGCTGAGGTCAAGAACTTCCTAGCGATCGAGTCCAGGACCACCGGGCCCGTGGCGAACACCGCTCGATGTCGCTGCCAGCGGCGCCGCCAGAGGCGCAGCGGGCCGCCGTGCTCAGCCCACAGACTGGCCGGCTGGCTCAGGAAGAAGTGGCGCCAGAAACTGAGGCACGGCGCCGAGTAAATCAGCGCGTTGCTGATCAGGCTGGGCTGGCCGTACAGGAAGATGGCATGCGGCTGCGGGTGGCGCGGGTCACCTCATTCACTGACTGGGTCACCTGACTCACTGACTGGGTAACCTGACTCACTGACTGGGTAACCTGACTCACTGACTGGGTCACCTGACTCACCGACTGGTCACCTGACTCACTGACTGGGTCACCTGACTCACTGACTGGGTCACCTGACTCACTGACTGGGTCACCTGACTCACTGACTGGGTCACCTGACTCACTGACTGGGTCACCTGACTCACTGACTGGTCACCTGACTCACTGACTGGGTCACCTGACTCACTGACTGGGTAACCTGACTCACTGACTGGGTCACCTTGACTCACTGACTCGGTCACCTGACTCACTGACTCAGTCACCTGACTCACTGACTGGGTCACCTGACTCACTGACTGGGTCAACTGACTCACTGACTGGGTCACCTGACTCACTGACTCGGTCACCTGACTCACTGACTGGGTCACCTGACTCACTGACTGGGTCAACTGACTCACTGACGGGGTCATTTGACTGGTGGCTGGATTACCTACCTGTCATACAGAATGAACTGGCTGTGTCAGTGATCTGTCATACAGAATGGCTGGCTGTGTCAGTGATCTGTCATACAGGATGGCTGGCTGTGTCAGTGATCTGTCATACAGAATGGCCGGCTGTGTCAGTGATCTGTCATACAGAATGGCTGGCTGTGTCAGTGATCTGTCATACAGAATGGATGGCTGGCTGTGTCAGTGATCTGTCATACAGAATGGATGGCTGGCTGTGTCAGTGATCTGTCATACAGAATCCCTGGCTGTGTCAGTGAACTGTCATACAGAATGGCCGGCTGTGTCAGTGATCTGTCATACAGAATGGATGGCTGGCTCTGTCAGTGAACTGTCATACACAATGAACTGGCTGTGTCAGTGAACTGTCATACAGAATGGCTGTCTGTGTCAGTGATCTGTCATACAGAATCCCTGGCTGTGTCAGTGATCTGTCATACAGAATGGCTGGCTGTGTCAGTGATCTGTCATACAGAATGGATGGCTGGCTGTGTCAGTGATCTGTCATACAGAATGGATGGCTGGCTGTGTCAGTGATCTGTCATACAGAATCCCTGGCTGTGTCAGTGATCTGTCATACAGAATGGCTGGCTGTGTCAGTGATCTGTCAAACAGAATCACTGGCTGTGTCAGTGATCTGTCATACAGAATGGCTGGCTGTGTCAGTGATCTGTCATACAGAATGGCTGGCTGTGTCAGTGATCTGTCATACAGAATGGCTGACTGTGTCAGTGATCTGTCATTCAGAATGAACCATGGCTGTGTCAGTGATCTGTCATACAGAATGGCTGGCTATGTCAGTGAACTGTCATTCAGAATGAACTGGCTGTGTCAGTGATCTGTCATACAGAATGGCTGGCTGTGTCAGTGACCTGTCATACATGATTGCTGGCTGTGTCAGTAACCAACAGTCAGCACAGCTCACCCGAGGCTCCTCAGTGAAGACAATGTCATGCTGGGCCATGATGGACTGTGCAGGCCTGAGTGACATGACATCAAGGTCGGCATACAGGCCTCCGAAATGGTTGAGAATGAGCAGCCTGGCCAGGTCCGAGCGCTCCACCCCGTGCGCCAGCTGTTCGTGAAAGAAGCGGCGCATCCGGGGCCCGAACTGGGCCGTCAGGAAGCTGTCAATGCCCGCGTCAGTCCAGAAGTGCAGCTCGAAGTTCGGGTAGTCGCGGGCCCAGGAGCGGATGTAATTGGCGAATGCGACTGGCACAGAGTCAGTCTGGTACATCAGGTGGATCCGACGGATCGGCAGTCTCTGATCTCGCCCGGTGCAATGAGGCGAGGCGTTCCACCTGGCTGCGAACTCTTTGTAGGGAAAGCCGTCACCTGTTTCGGAGAGCAGCTGAGAGGCCGGCCACATGATAAACATGAGCAGCAGTAGCACTGATATGATGATGGGGTGGCGCAGCCGGAAACTGTGCCGGCACCTGAGCAGGTGCCTCATTAGCCGCATTTTGAAACTGCGGGATTAGCCAGTGCAGCGCCATTATGCTGTGTTCAAGTGCTTGGCAGTATCGTGTTTTGCTGTGCTTTAATCCTAGTTAATTCTATTAAATTATATATTATATATCATCGGGCCAGCTGGCGTGGGGCCCAGCCAAAGTAAGTCACAAAAATGCCCACCCAAATAATGCAAAAGTACTAATTAGATGACGAGGCATTTAGCCCTAGTCATACAGTCATATTTACTCTTGCCGTTAACCCAAAATTACATTAGTTTTATAGGCAAGTCACATTTTTGGTCAAAAAGTAGGTTGCCTGGCTGGTGTAACATGGAGGGGGTCATGCTGTTACGCTTCCTGTAGCCCCTTGCAGCTAAGTCAAGTAAGTCAATGGGAGGTTGTGTATGCATGTATGTAATATATCCTGGGTTTTTCAAGCATCAGAGTTGCAATGCCAGAACTTATATACCAGAGCTTCAGCTGTTGCTTAAGGAGACCAAGTTATTACTACTCATATACATGTATAGGTTAAATCAATATCATAAGGCTTTAACTGAAAGTTATATCCTTATATGAAAAGTAGGCCCTATATAGGCCTAAAGCTTTAGATCTAGCTCAATAAGTTATATAAAGACTATTTACTGTTTATATTTATTAATTTGAAGTAACAGCTTTTAGTTTTGAACCAAAAATATTGTTTTTTAATACAAATTCAAATTTTTCAGATTTTAATACCATTAATTGCAAAATTATAATTTTTTAAATGCAAATCAAGTGTTTAAATAAAAATTCATTTTATCAATTATCATTATATTATATGGATAAATTCATGTATGAATTAAATCATGTTGTATCTTCTAAACATTCTAGAGTTTGAAAATCTTTGATATTTGCCATGCAAGGGAAAATGGTAAAAGTTAACTTATATTCTGCTCTGATCCCATGTAGCATTTGTGTATACATTTTCTTATGCATACTTTTGAACTAACTTATTAGAGTTACTCAATGATATTAATATATTAGGCCTTAAACTAAAGCTTTTTTGCATTCCAATTATAAAATTCTTCCTGTATTTTGTGTCACACCAGTTTAAAACTTAATTAACTAAATAACCAAAAATTGCGAATATACTACCACTAAGAGGTTTACACTGTTTACACATAATAGACATGGTGACCTGGCAGGCCACCCAGGCCTCTAACTAAAGTTAAGAACCCAAGATAAGACCCTTCGGCCTCCATCAACCCTTGGCCTTGCCTTGCGCCCTTACTACATCTTGCTTAACTAAATTTAATCAATGCATGGTTATTATAGCCAAGATGTTCTTTGACCTACTACATGTCGTCAAATATGCATGATATCCATCGACATAATCATGGTAAACGGGCGCAACCATAGCGCATATGGCATATGCTTAATGCTGCTGCACGTGATACGAATCATCAGAGTCGAGAATCAACGAGAATCTACTGAAGTTGAAAATGTGGTAGTGACAAGTGTGACTGTTGTATTTTTTATTTTGGCGTCCATTGCATGGCCTTACCTTTTGGAAGTTTTTCGGAAGTTCCCCCATTTATCGGTCTAATCGTGGGATTTTTGTGCCCTTTACTTGTTAAATAAATCATAAAAGTTTGTTTTACTCTTTCCTATCGATAACCTGGAAACAGCGTTCCAATTCGGTAAGTCCCGCTGTTGGTCCCAGAACCTTGCCCGTGGCCGTTTATATATACATGTAAACTCACAGTATACACCACACATAAAAATGTATACTTCTTTTTCTTTTCCCACTTTTCCTTTTGTGTTGCCACTAGTAGTATATACTATAGAAGGTGGAAACGGAACCAGCAGCGCTGTCCAGTTTTTTGACTAAACCGGTTATTTCGAATAGCCGCTAATAACGCGTTCCACACTGGCAGTTACTAGTTACGAACCGGACGAAAATATTTTGGATTTGTTTAAAAGAATTAACTGGGATAACTTGCTGGGATGGCCTTCATGTCAGAGCGTTTTGGGTGTGCCCGCGGCCATGAAGTGTAAGTAGCAGAATACGATTCGGTCAAAATCGTTGCAAGTGTATACATGTAGATAGTAGTCGAGGTGGTGGAGTTAGCGAAGGTCCCGGAGTGAGGCAGGTATAGAGCGGGAGTGAGGTGGTCGCGGAGTGAGTTGGGCGCGCGGAGCGAGGGGTTCTCCAGCAGTTCAGTCGTGCTTGCTAAGATTCTGCATCTTCGTAGAAAATGTCAATCATTTTGCCGGCACTAAAACTTATTCAGTTAGTTAAATATAACCCACTAATTTTGTTCTGTTCGATCACGCAGTATATCTTCGCCCGCAGTTGAATGTTACAAATACGTTGCGGAGATTTTGAAGGCGATTCCTCTCAAATTCAATTCGGAATCGGATCACTGGAGCACCAAGCGATACCATGCAGACTCCAAGAAGTCAGGCAGCGGCCACCGCAAATATTGGGGTGTTTATTCACAAATCTTCCGTCATAAGTTGTTTGCATCTCCACCAGTTGACTTTTCCACCAGTTTGAAACTTTTTTCTCTGGGGAGCAGAGGACTCAAAATTGCGTTTATCTGCATGTTGGTGGGGTCTCAGACACACAGTGCCCCAAACTGCTGAGGTGCCCCCCCCCCCAGTCTAACTTTGGCATTGCATTCCAATCTTCAAATTTGTGGTTTTTGCATTCTTTTGAGTTTAAAATTAGCTTTGCTCTAAGTAGTTGAAATTATACTCGATTTCTACCGTCGAAGTTTACAATTGTCTCCTCAATATAGTTTCTGAATTCCTTAATTAATTCTATAGATTTTCATTTTTTTCTGCGAGCGTTTTCTGAAAAAATGTAAGACAATAATTACGACGCATATTCGTGCTTCAAATTCCGCAGTGGAAACTTTGGCATTTAAAAACTGAAGCAGAATTTAATAAATCCATTTTTCTTTGCCATTTCTCACAGAATTGGAATTTCAGCGATTCAAATCCTGAGATATACATGTAAATTGCTTCAGCTTGGAACCTTCCTAGACAGAATCTACTTACAGAAACAGAAGCCAGGGTACAAGAGCTTAAACTCTCAGCCATGAACTTTTTTCTCTGCTAGTTGCTGCGGCTCTGCTGGCCGCTCTGACGGGGTCATCAGCCAATGTTACCGAGAAGCAGGCAGGAGAGAGGCAAGCGGATGGACCACATACTGTGCCAGGCCGGTCACCAGCTAAGTGAAGACTCGGACTTCATTTGCCAGCCCTGCAGCGCCGGCACCCATAGGGGGATAACCGTGAATTCCAAGTGCCAGAAGTGCCCGCCAGGCTCATACAGCCGCGCCGGGGCCGCCGCCTGCTCCAAGTGCTGGCCGGGCAGCTTCGCCGCCAGCTCGGGCTCCGCGAGCTGCCAGAAGTGCGCCAAGGGCTCGATCGCAGCTTCATCAGCTTCAGCGGCTCCCCAGCCTGCGTGCAGTGTCCCGCCGGCACCTCGAGCAAGGCCGGAGAAGCGGAGTGCAGCAAGTGCCAGCCGGGCCACTTCTCCCCAGCTGGAGCGGCCGCCTGCAGGCCGTGCCCGGCCGGAAGCTACTCAGCAGCGGGCGCCTCAGCTTGCACCAGCTGCCCGGCCGGAAGCTTCTCAGCTGCTGGCGCCTCGGCTTGCACCCGCTGTCCGGCCGGCCAGTTCGCCTCATCAGAAGGCAGCAAGCAGTGCAAGGCCTGCCCTCCGGGCTCCTTCTCTGACGCGGCGGGGGCGACTGAGTGCCAACAGTGCGATCGGATCTTCGCCCTGGCTACCAAGTCAGGCATGACTAAATGCGACCTGTGCCCCAACGGCGGCGCCGCCCTTAGGGACAACCGCTGCTACAGTGAGCTCCCAGCAGTCCATCCTATTTCTTACCTCAAGCTCATAAAACCTCGAGAACCCTGAGAATAGCACTAGTGCACCAGTTACTGCTAAACTATCGGGATTGCTACGAGCGTATATTGCGATCGTGGCCCTTGCGGTTTAGGCTACTTGGTTTATTATGATTGTTCTTGGTGAATCTAACTAGTTTGATTTTTGGTAGGTTGCTGCCACCAGGTTTTTGGTATTCCCTAATCCTAGTACTTAGATAATTAAAGACTTAGACAGGAAAACAAAGAATTTATTTACTCGAGAGATATAGTCCAACAAAACAAACTTATTAATATGCAATAGGTACTATAGATACTTAGTTTATTAAACTGGTGCAAAAATCGATCGGCATCGACTACCGTTATGTACTGCTATGGCATCGACCACCTGTAACAGTTTTACGTACATGAATTCCACAACTGCTATTCCCGATCTTACTTTATCATCTCCTCTACGTTAGAAATGCCTTAGACTGGCTCAAAGTCCCAAAATGTGTAACTTCTTCTTCACGAGTCTCAACTGCTCGCTACTTAGAACAAAGCCCCAAAATCACGTTCTAATCCCATCATGAATACTTTCCCTGGCTAGAACTACTGACAGTAGCGTAAAAGCATAAATGCCCTATTATTACAATGTTAAAGAATCCTTTTTTATTTTGTTTCTTTTGATTAGGTAGGCCTATAGATTGAACACAACGGAAGGTCGAAAGTACATTTTTAAGCCTCTCTAGAACCTCACCCCCGACACCAAAACCGGAATTCCAGGAAAGTTGAACGTCTCCTGTTGGACGAGCTGGCCAGAATGCGAGCGCACAATTGACAATGACGTGTACTCCTACGGACAGGCGCTGAACAAGAAGTTCGCCAAGCCTTCGACTCCAGTGCATGAGACGTATTTTCACTACAAATTTGATGCTCCAGTGCACTTGAGGGGCTACGTTGTCTGGGGCAAGTACGGCTGCTGCTTGAAGAGCCTCACTGATTACGAAATATATGTCATCCATGAGGGGAACCCGATATCCTGCTTCTATACTGTTGGAAAATATTATGCAGACAAATACTATGCTTCTCATGGCGGCTGCGATGTGGATGAGGTCAAGGATTTAAAAATTATTCCCAAAAAAGACGACGCAGTCAATAAAATCATCACAGTGGCTGAGGTGGCGTTCTACGTCTATTGACCGTGATCGGACTTGGAGAAAGAG
>NIVC01001450.1:270000-282500 GCA_002269645.1 Macrostomum lignano
AGCTTCTCCCTGCCATATTCTGCCTCACCCGAGCTTCAGCCTGCAGTCTCGGGGCTCGATTTGTAAAAATATTCCAATTGTGTTGCTTTTATTCAATTTCTCTTTGAGATTCGACTACTGCCTGTTCAGGACTGGCACCGCTCCTGAGTGTCCTTCAGGACTTGCACCGCTCCTGAGTGTCCTTCAGGACTTGCACCGCTCCTGAATAGTCCCAGTTTTGACTTGACTCAGACAGGCTCATCTCCCTCGGCGCACACCCGGATTTCTCCAACGTTATCAGACCCGAGAACTGAGGGCACTACCATCGTACGCTCGTAGCACCCAGTTTGGATGCGCCCAATTCATTTCATCCAGTGAGCGCCTGTGTCTGCAGCATGACTGCACAAACAGCTTCCCCAAGCAACATCAAAATCGATCGATCGAGAAGACAAGCAGATCAGCGCACTGCGGCTGTAATGGATTTATTTAGAGTCCCTTTTGACGTCATCTAGAGGCTTGGGTCTTGCTTGCGCTTCCGGACATTTGCCCTCCGGCACTTCCCCTCCGGCACTTGCCCTCCGGCACTTCCCCTCGGCGGCGTTTGCCCTCCGGACATTTGCCCTCCGGGACATTTCCCCTCCGGACATTTGCCCTCCGGACATTTCCCCTCGGGGACATTTGCCCTCGGGGACATTTGCCCTCCGGACATTTGCCCTCCGGACATTTCCCCTCCGCACATTTGCCCTCTGCAAATTTACCCCCTCGCACATTACTCACCTCACCTCCTCCTGTACCCACCCGTCGTTCCTCCAGCACCAACCTCATCCTCCCGCCTCTTGCATCCATCAGGTTCTTCTCCAGCCAACAACTCATCCAAATAAAACAATAATACCGTTAAGAAAAACTTAAAAGTGTCTCAAAAGCTTAAGACTTTAGACTTTTCTCTCGTAATTCTTGTACATTTGTGTACATGTACTTACTTGTTTGGACACACACTGAAGGGAAATTTTTTTGTTTCATGATTGTGGAGAAATTTCATTTCCAGAGGGGAAATGTCTTGAGGGCAAATGTCCCGAGGGCAAATGTCCGGAGGGCAAATGTCCGGAGGGCAAATGTCCGGAGGGCAAATGTCCCCGAGGGCAAATGTCCCCGAGGGCAAATGTCCTCGAGGGCAAATGTCCGGAGGGGAAATGCCGGAGGGCAAATGTCCGGAGGGCAAATGCCGGAGGGCAAATGTCCGGTAGCCTGCTTGACGTTTTTGATTGCTGCATAAATATATTTAAAGTGAATCCAAATTATACAACATCCAACATTATATAAAAATAATTACACAAAAATAAATTGCACAAAATCTAAAGTATCCAACACAAGAACCTACTCAAAGTTGAAGTGAGCACAATTCAGAAACAACAGTAAAGCATACAGTTCAGACTCTGTTTATTCGCTAAGGTGAGAAGCATCTGGTAAAGAATTCATTTCACATCTACTAAAAACAACTAATGGAACGAATTACACGAGAAATTCGCATCTTCATATCTATAACTCAGCGTCATTCGCACTCGAAGCAGTCACCACTGCTGGCGCTGCTGAGCCAGCTTCCATTGTCAGAGAACAGTGTGATTGGATCCGCAATATTTACATTGAAATTAGCAATTATATTGAATTAAAAGGTACATTGAAGGTGAGTAAGTATCAGGCCTCTAAGCCAAACTTGAAAGAGAGAACTCTGTGCTCTGCTAAAACTTGAACTGGTGCAGCATGCGGCCAGCCGCTCATATCCGAACAGCATAAAATTTGAATCACAAAGCTGTCGTTTCGGGAAAAAGCAGCAGGCAATAAATGGTTATGACACGCTAAATTTCTCTGGTTGACTTTTAAAGCAAATTGAAACGTTGTGATAAAATGTTCTTAAATTTCGGAATAAGAAAAACTGAAGCAAAAAAGTAGACATTGTTTGACATGATTTTTACCTCGAAAATTTTGGTTCTCAAAGTTCGTCAGCTCTGCTCAGCCGCACCTGCTGCATTCGCACTCAGCGGCGGACAAAGAAGTCGCCGCTGCTGGCGCTGCTGAGCGCGGCCGGGACCGCAGCGAGCTCCAGCAGGTGGCACAGGCGCTGCTGCTGGCTGAAGATCACCGCCTGGCAACCGGAGCGGCATCGGTACAGGCACTCGGGCAGCCCGGCACTCTGCAGTGTTCTGAAGGCGGGCGCATCCGGGATGTTCAGCTCAACGAAGGTCCGGTTACCGGGGACGAACACGTTCCGGTCTGCAGTGCAGAGTGAGCGCCAGTTGCATCAAAAACAAGCATCTCTACACAAAAAGCAATTTGTACTTTTAACCTACTCATGCAAGCGTCTTCCGAACTGCCCGTGTAGCTCAGCCGGAGCACTCGGTTTCGGTAGTCGCCTCCGCAGTTCTGGCGCGAGTTTCCACTGCAAACGTGGATGCACTCCCAGGCAGGAGCAGCGCCCTGCGACCCGTAGGAGTTGCCGCAGAAGCACCAGTATATGGCCTGCAGAGCCGCGAACTGGAAGCCGCCCAGAGCGCAGACGCTGCCGCACAGCTCGTGAGTCATTGTCGAGTAGCTGCCGACAAAAGCGGTGCCGCCTTCGAATATCGGAGATACCTCGGAGCTGCCGATCCGTGTGAGGCCAATGTGCTTCATGTCACCGACGTCTCTCACGCCATTTGCGCCGTCAACGAAGCAGCCGAGGTCCGAGATCTGGAACTGGCGACAGAGAGCGGCGCAGATCAGGCAGCTCAGGATCGGAGCGCAGAAGCAGGTCCTGTACAGAGCCGGCATGGCAGGCTGATTGCCAGTGCGATTTTCACAGAAAATTGGCGGAGTTCGGACTCAGAGTAGAGAGAGCGGATTCGCATCGAGAGGCCTCATCACAGCTGTGTGAAGCGTATTATATTTTCTAACACAGAGACAATGGGCCTTCAGTACAGAACCCGTGACGGGTTTGCACAACCGCGTGAGCCCTGATTGGAATCCGTTGGCTGCTGCCATTGCGTCAAAGCCAACAGGCCCGCCGTCTATTTGCGTGAATGAAAATTGATTTCATATTCCATGAATTTCTGGGCTGCAGTTTTTGAAATAGTTCGTATTTGCAGCAACAAAGCTTGCTATAGGCCCTTAATTAAGGATGAGCATAACACATGAAATAACTGAGCGTCTAATTGAGACGCACAAGAATTTGTTGCGCACCTTTGCGGCTCGCATGTACTCGCGTTAGATGAGGCCAAGTAAGAAAAAAGTGAAGTGAAGTGGCGCAGTTTGTTTACTATAAATTTATTTACATAATAGAGAGAGCAATCAAGACAGCGGCGGGAGGCTGCCCATTAGGGGCTTCTGATGGGCGGGCCTTGAAAGAAACCCCCTCCCCAGGATCGCTAAAGCAGCCTTCAATTCTGTGCAACGCTTCCATACTCCAGAAGAGTCAACGGATGCATAAAAGTTCCACTTTCCACCACCGTGTCACCAATACTCAATCGTACATCCTCAATTGTTAAAAATACTCGCGAACACCAAACGCGTGGGCACGAGGGCATGAAAAATTGTCTCGAGGGGGTCCCCCCTACCCCTCTTTGGCAAGTTCGACAGGCAGAAAAAGCGGCTTGGCATTCCTGCCGCCTTATTGAGCCAACAAAGATGAATCATAATTGGATTCTACGGACTAAAATGTGCTTCTACGAGTAAGCCAGGAAATTTAGCGTAGGAATTACACTCGACTAAATAACCGCTTCTAAGTAACCGGAGGCCCACAAATTAAGGTAAAAGAAGAACGGCCTGCACGTGTCAGTAATATTCTTGGTTGTTAAAATCACCTCACGCATGAGGTGTCTTAAAGCAATCCTTTTGCTTATGTACTTATTATTATTATTGCTTATGCTTAAGCGAATATACGTACCATTCAGATTACTTGTTAACTGAATGCTCACCACCAAAGCTTCTACTCGTATTTTAACATGCACGGATAAAGAAATAAAATACAATAGTGGATCTTCACCATCTTTAACAGACAGATCTGTTAACAGACAGACAGACAGACAGACAGACAGACAGACATACAGACAGACATACAGACAGACATACAGACAGACAGACAGACAGACAGACAGACAGACAGACAGACAGACATACAGACAGACATACAGACAGACAGACAGACAGACAGACAGACAGACAGACAGACAGACAGACATACAGACAGACAGACAGACAGACAGACAGACAGACATACATACAGACAGACAGACAGACAGGCAGACAGACAGACAGACAGACAGACAGACAGACAGACAGACAGACAGACAGACAGACAGACAGACAGACAGACAGACAGACAGACAGACAGACAGACAGACAGACAGACAGACAGACAGACCCAGACAGACAGACAGACAGACAGACAGGCAGACACAGACAGACAGACAGACAGACAGACAGGCAGGCAGACAGACAGACAGGCAGACAGACAGACAGACAGACAGACAGACAGACCCAGACAGACAGACAGACAGACAGGCAGACACAGACAGACAGACAGACAGACAGGCAGGCAGACAGACAGACAGACAGACAGGCAGACAGGCAGACAGACAGACAGACCCAGACAGACAGACAGACAGACAGACAGACAGACAGACCCAGACAGACAGACAGACAGACAGACAGGCAGACAGACAGACAGATCTCTACCTATAAAAATCAAAACTCTGTCTGTCTGTCTGTGGACAAATTACTTCGCTATGGACTCCCAAACCGCTCAACCAAATGACACCAAAATTTTACACCCACCCTAAACTCACTACGGAGAATGTCTTAGGCTACCTTTAAATTTCCTAAATTTGAGTCTTCCTACCTAAAAGTGCAAAAAACTGCTCAAAATGCGCGATTTTTTTACTAAAGCCTCCTTAGCGCCGCTCCACTTCTACCGATCCTCTTCAAATTTGACACAATCAATTTTCAACTATTTTGACACAATCGTGTAAAATTTCGAGTCTCAAAGTTAACCCTGAACGGCGCTGTGCACTTTTAAAGTTTGGCTGTTTTTTTCAGCGAGACAGCCACCCCAACCTCCACCCGCCTGCCTCTCTTTCCCGATCTGGGCAAAGGGTGCAAATAGGTTTTTAAACGACTAACTTTGGGCTTCACGTGAAGTTTGCTTCACGTGAAGCGATTAACTTCAAATTTGACACAATTCTTCATTAACTTATTCTCTGTCTAAATGTAAAGTCTCAACTCTGTATCTCAATCAGGACGGAAACTGTAAGCATGTGAAGTTTGTCTGCTTTTTCTGTTGTTTGTGCCACTCACTCACTCACTCATTCCCCCAGAGCCAGACGAAGGGTCAGGCGATAGGACTGAATGTACATAGCAAATGTACAGTGTTTTGGAATAACTTTATTTATAGCCTTCTCTGCACCCCCGCGCGTGGAGAGGCTACGTTTAGCCATGACAGTTTAGTGAGAAATTCTAACCACTGCCCTCCCCTCTGTATAGGCAAACTCTGCAGCAGTTTAACAGTGGATGGCAATTGGCAAATCGAGGCAATCCAGCATGGTTTGTAAAAGCGAAATATTTATGAAAAGGCGATGCGATGCAATGAAATACAACCCTACTAAATTAGGCACACCATGGAAATTTTAGGTTTCTTTTAAAGGTACTGTGTAAATTTTAAATGGCCTCCTAAGAAATGCGTATTTCCTTGGTTGTTAGACTGATGCAGACTGCAGTGGAGCTGAAGATACACAAATTCCTTTTAGGGCTGCAAATTGGCAAGAAAGATGACGTGATCAAAGCATGAGAATAACGATGAGAGTAGTACGTCCCACAAACTGGCTTTCGAAGCAGTGATCGGCAGACTTTTACTTCAAAAGCCAGATAAAGAATCCAGCTTATGTGCGGGCCAGATGAGAGTGGAAAGGAGAAGGAATAGACTATTAGAAGAGAGGAGAGGCGGGACGGGGATAAGAGAAAACATGGAAGATAAGAGAAGAGACAAGTGGTGAGGAGAGAGCAGAGAAGAAGGGAGGAAGAAGCGAGAGGAGGGGAGAAAGGAGGGAGAGGAAAGAGTAAAGGTGAGAAGAGGGGAGAGATGAGACAGAGGATCGATGAGAGGAGAGTAGGGAAGAGTGAGAAAAGAGTAGAGATGAGAGAGCAGAAAGAAGATGACAGAGGGTCAAGAGGAGAGGAGAGAGTAGAAAGGATAGAGAAGAGAGGAGATAAGAGGGGGAGAGAGGAGTGAGAAGAGAAGAGATAGAGATAAGAGAGGGGTGTAAGAAGAGGGGAGAAAGGAGAGATGAGATTGTAGAGATGAGACAAATGAAAGGAGAGATGAGAGAGTAAAGATGAGAGATGAAAAAGGTGAGAGGAGAGTGCAGAGAGACGAGAGAAGATAATAGAGGAGAGAGAGTATAAAAGAGGGAAGAGAAAAGAAGAGAGGAGTAAGGAAAGAGAGGAGTCAGAAGAGGTGAAAGAGAAGAGTACAGAGGAGATAAGTGAGAGAACGTATTAGAAAGATGACAGATGAGAGAGCAGAGATGAAAGTGAACAGACGAGAGATGGGAGAGTAGAGAGAACAGATGAGAGATAAGAGAGAAGAGATTACAGAGACTAGAGGAGAGAGGAGAGACAGGGAGAGAGAAGAGGAAATAGGAGAATGAAGAGGGGAGAGAGTAGAGAGTAGAAGAGGGATGGGAGAGGAGAGATGAGAGAGAGAGAGAGAGAGAGAGAGAGAGAGAGAGAGAGAGAGAGAGAGAGAGAGAGAGAGAGAGAGAGAGAGACAGAGAGAGAGAGACAGAGAGACAGAGAGAGAGAGAGAGAGAGAGAGAGAGAGAGAGAGAGAGAGAGAGAGAGAGAGAGAGAGCGCAGAGCAGAGAGAAATGAGAAGAGATAAGAGAGAAAAGATAAAAGAAGAGAAAGGAGAGATAAAAACGCAGACAAGAGAGAAGAGAGGTGAGGGAAGAGACGAGTGACGAGGGGAGAGAGAAGAGATAAAACAAGAAAAGAGATGAGAGGAAAGAGAGAGAGGAAAGAGGTGAGACAAGAGACGAGAGAAGAGGGGAGAGAGGAGAGAGAGAGGAAAGAGGAGAGAGGAGAGAGGAGAGAGTTAAGAGAAGAGAGAAAAGAATAGAGAGGAGAAGGAAGAGACGAGAGAAGAGGGGGAGAGAGGAGAGAGAGAAGAAGAGAGAAAACGAAAAAGTAGAGAGGAGAGAGGAGAGGAGAGAGAAAAGAAAAGGGAAGAGATGAGATAAGAGATATGAAAACGAAGAGAGAGAGGGAAGATACGAAAGAAGATAGGAGAGAGGAGAGGAGAGAGAAGACGAAAGAGTAGAGAGGAGAGAGGAGAGGAGAGAGAAAACGAAAAGTAGAGAGGAGACAGGAGAGAGGAGAGAAGAGACAAGAGACAAGAGATAAGAGAGATGAAAGAGAAGAGAGATGGGGAAGATATGAGAGAAGAGAGGAGAGAAGAGAGAGGAGAGACTAGGGACGAGAGAGAAGAGAGGAAACAGAAGAGACGATAGAAATTTTAAAGGATCCAAGGGACATAGGGAGAGTCAGGGAGAGGCCAGAGTTTGCCAATACATGTTTTAGAGTCAGACAGACATTGCCTGACATTCTGTGAAGTAACCCAGCCAACAATATCAATGTTTGCTTCAAATCCTAATTTTACACGAATGTGTCCATTTATGTCTACCTCTATCCTACTAACTATTAACAAGTTTTTGTTTGTGTATGGCCTTAGATTTCAGAATATACATGCAAAAGTAGTTCCGGGGATTGGAATTCCCCGGGTTCAAAATCCGCGGGTTTCAACAGCTTGTTCGCATATAAAAAACAAAAGCATGAACAGCAAAGCTCCAATTAGAACAGTAAATGCCAGCGGTACAAATGCCAGCAGCAGATGTATATTTAGAAATGCACAAGCCTTATGGGAGAAACACTACATGTACGAGTTTCGCTGCAGCAATCAGGTCAGGCATCGGCCAAGTCGGCCTGGCCGAAGTGGCGGGCCACCAGGCAGACGATGAGGCTCAGCGGCACGGCTGCGGGGTGCCGAAGGCCGCCTGGCAGCCGCAGGCGCTCCCGACGGCAGGCGCGGGCGAGCCGCCTGAGCCGGTCGGCCTCCTCGGAGGTGAGGGGGCAGCGCAGGGCGGCCAGCAGGGCGAACAGCCACTGGCCCAGCCTGTCGGTGAAGGGCAGCGGCTCCGGGCCCGTCAGCCAGTCCGCGTGGTGGCCCAGCAGAGCCAGCAGCGAGGCGCGGGGAAGCCGGCAGACGAGGCTGATCTGCGGGGTGGCAGAGGCGTTCACAAATGACACTCTAATATTCACAAATGGCACTTCAATATTCAGAAATGGCACTCCAATATTCACAAATGGCACTTCAATATTCACAAATGGCACTCCAATATTCACAAATGGCACTCTAATATTCACAAATGGCACTCCAATATTCACAAATGGCACTCCAATATTCACAAATGGCACTCCAATATTCACAAATGGCACTTCAATATTCACAATAGCACTCCAATATTCACAAATGGCACTCCAATATTCACAAATGGCACTCCAATATATTCACAAATTGCATTGTATTCACAAATGGCACTTCTGAGCTCTCACCAGAGGCGGGTGGCCCTCCTCGCTCTGGGCCTCAGCACCACCACTTTCTTCATCTTCCCCATCCGCAGCCTCCTTCCTCTCAGACTCCAGCTGCTCTCCGTCGACATCTCCAGAATCCTCGTCTTCTCCGCTACTGCCGTCCTCGTCATCTCCGCGCCAGTCTCCCGCCGCGGTGCCGCCGGTGCCGTAGCAGAAGGCGCGCCAGGCCCGGCCGTCGGAGGCCTTCGGCAGTCGCGGCGCTTCGGCGGCGGCCGAGCGGCTCGAGGCCAGCCGCAAGGACTCGGCCAGGCGGTCTCGAAGCTCGGCGAAGGCCGCCACCTGAGAGGCGAGTTCGGTTTAAATTGCTCCAGTTGCTTGATGCTTTCTTGACACATTACTGACAGTAGAAATAGCAGAATATTACATGTATAAAATTAATAATAACTAATGTTTATTAACTACGCTACTTAATAGTAGAATTTAGTAGAAATGCATGAGTATTAAGGTAAATAATAGGAGTAATTTATTTACTAACTTTTTGATAGTAAATGATGAACGGTTTAAAGTATCTGAGAACTTAAGACTGTTGGTACGAGTTGGTCGTATTTGTTCTGTTGCAAAGACCTCTGTGCCTTGGAGGTTGGCCCTCAGGGTAGCGCCAATCAAGACTAGCAAGCCAATTTTCATAAACGAGTTTTAAATTGATGGACTAGCACACGGATTCGAACTCATGACTTTTGCGATGACTGTGTTTCTGTTGTTGTAAAAGCTTTGAAACACCGCCTTCAGGGACAAGACCTTCAGGAAAAAGAACTTCAGAACAAAAGACCTTCAGAACAAAAGACCTTCAGAACAAAAGACCTTCAGGACAAAAGACCTTCAGGACAAAAGACCTTCAGGACACAAGACCTTCAGGACAAAAGACCTTCAGGACACAGCCTTCAGAATGCAACGTTTGGGACAGGCAGGACCTTCAGGACACAAAGCGGCATCTGAAGCTGTTTTCTCTCTCAAAGCCGTGTATTCAATTCAAACAGTCTATGCGGCTCAAACATCTGATTAAATGAGTCCCAGCCAGCCAATCAGAGGCAGTTTTCACCTGCTCAGCCTGCCAGTCAGTTCCGGGCGCCCAGTCCGGGGTGGCGGCGATCCCCCGGTCAGGCGAGGTGACGGCAGAAGAGGAGGCGAGCAGGGCGGACACCTGCATGCCGCGGCACTTGGCATCGGGCCAGGCCGGTTGCCGCCGCTCGCCTCGCGACTGCTGCGGGCCAGACGGTCGGCTCGGCGCCAGCGGCACCGGCTGCTTTGCGACCACCACCTTCGGGCAGCGCCGCGCCTCGGACTGCACGCTGCGCAGGTACTCCAGCGCCGACACGTCAACTTCGGGACCGTCGCCGAAGCCGAGCACCGGACGCTGGACGTCATCGAAATCGCCTTCGTCGTCTTCATCCTCTTCTTCATCATCGCGCAGGTCAGCCTCCGCTGCACTCGATTCCGACTGCATTCTGGCGAGTTGCAATCGCATGCAAGTTCATCAGTGTCTGTATAATACTACTTGTTTTTAATAGAACAGTAGCGCAAAAGGCTTTTTTAATGCTAAATTTGATAAATCTATAGAAAATACTGCCCGCATTTAGCCTTGGACCGCTGGAACCAACCTGGACGGAACTATGAAAATTTAGGAAGCTGCAGGGGTCCATGACAGCAGCAAACCCCAGTTCTATTACAGCTCCAGGGATCCATGACAGCAGAAAACCTCAGTTCTATTACAGCTCCAGGGGTCCATGACAGCAGAAAACCCCAGTTCTATTACAGCTCCAGGGATCCATGACAGCAGAAAACCTCAGTTCTATTACAGCTCCAGGGGTCCATGACAGCAGAAAACCCCAGTTCTATTACAGCTCCAGGGGTCCATGACAGCAGAAAACCCCAGTTCTATTACAGCTCCAGGGGTCCATGACAGCAGAAAACCCCAGTTCTATTACAGCTCCAGGGGTCCATGACAGCAGAAAACCCCAGTTCTATTACAGCTCCAGGGGTCCATGACAGCAGAAAACCCCAGTTCTATTACAGCTCCAGGGGTCCATGACAGCAGAAAACCCCAGTCCTAATACAGCTCCAGGGGTCCATGACAGCAGAAAACCCCAGTTCTATTACAGCTCCAGGGGTCCATGACAGCAGAAAACCCCAGTTCTATTTCAGCTCCAGGGGTCCATGACAGCAGAAAACCCCAGTCCTAATACAGCTCCAGGGGTCCATGACAGCAGCAAACCCCAGTCCTATTACAGCCGCAAGGGTCCATGACAGCAAATGACAAGATGAAATAGAAAAATATCCGCAGTCCCTGCTATTCATTAGAGGCGTTAGCGAGGCAGCGAGATTTGTTTCCAAAGTTTATTAATTAATAAATAACTAGTATTGTTATTCTGAATAGAAATAAAAGTTGCCAAGCGGAGCGGGTGTACACATGGGCATAAATATGAAGTAGCTGATTAATAAGCATATGATAGCTAATATTACTAATAAAAACAAAACAACTGATTAGCAGCAATGGTTGGTCATACCTGATGTGAAGCCGTACAGCAAATATAAAATTGGTAAATGTATCAGAAACGGCATAAGAGAAAAGCTTAGAGGCAAATCATACCTGACCAAAGCACAGGGCATTACCGCCCCAGTTACAGAAGCAAGACCGAACAGGTAAAAGCTGCGGTTTGAATTTAATTAGCATTTAAAATACCTGGGTTCACCTGATTTTTTTAAAAATAAATCAAAGCAAGAGAAAGAGAAAAAAATTAAAGGTACAGCTATTACATAATACGCATCAGCGATATACTCAATTCCTGCATTATTGATTACTGAGCAAGCCTCGTGGCGTTGGTAAGTTGACGCGCGAATAATTAAGCGAAATGAAAACTGACAAAATTTCCAAGCCTACTGAGGTATTTTAATTACTGATGTACGCATTTCATTATTTGCATAAGCCAGCCAATAGCAAAGGAAATGAGAAAAGTGTCACTGAGCACTGACTTCACTGCGTGTACATTGGGGGTAGAGTTTAGCTGGACTGAGTGTACATTGGGGGTAGAGTTTAGCTGGACTGAGTGTACATTGGGGGTAGAGCTCAGCTGGACTGAGTGTACATTGGGGGTAGAGCTCAGCTGGACTGAGTGTACATTGGGGGTAGAGCTCAGCTGGACTGAGTGTACATTGGGGTAGAGCTCAGCTGAACTGAGTGTACATTGGGGGTAGAGCTCAGCTGGACTGAGTGTACATTGGGGGGGGGGTAGAGCTCAGCTGGACTGAGTGTACATTGGGGGGGGTAGAGCTCAGCTGGACTGAGTGTACATTGGGGGTAGAGCTCAGCTGGACTGAGTGTACATTGGGGGGTAAATTTTAGCTGAACTGAGTGTACATTACGGCGTTAGATTTCAGCTGGACTGAGTGTACATTGGGGGGGTAAATTTTAGCTGGACTGAGTGTACATTACGGCGTTAGATTTCAGCTGGACTGATTGTACACTTGGGGATAGAGTTCAGCTGGACTGGGTGTACATTTAAAGGGAGATGGGTATGGGTGTACATTGGGGTAGAGTTCAGCTGGACTGGGTGTACATTGGGGGTAGAGTTAGCTGGACTGGGTGTACATTTAAAGGGGAGATGGGTATGGGTGTACATTGGGGTAGAGTTAGCTGGACTGGGTGTACATTTAAAGGGGAGATGGGTATGGGTGTACATTGGGGGTAGAGTTAGCTGGACTGGGTGTACATTTAAAGGGGAGATGGGTATGGGTGTACATTGGGGGTAGAGTTCAGCTGGACTGGGTGTACATTGGGGGTAGAGTTAGCTGGACTGGGTGTACATTTAAAGGGAGATGGGTATGGGTGTACATTGGGGGTAGAGTTA